>JARCZZ010033344.1:0-44298 GCA_030323915.1 Brotogeris chrysoptera
AGAAAGAAAGAAAGAAAGAAAGAAAGAAAGAAAGAAAGAAAGAAAGAAAGAAAGAAAGAAAGAAAAAGAAAGAAAGAGACTGAACCATAAACAGTAACCATCATGTTTTCTATTTTTGAATTTGCTTATGCCAGTAAGCATTAATCTACAGATGTGTGTAAAAGACCAAATGGAGACAGCTCTCATCTTTCATGCTTCATCAGGAAATAATTATATTTTCTTCCTGCATGTTCTCCCTGTTTTCAGATACTTATAAAAAAAAAAAAAAAAAAGAAACAACAAAAAAAAAAACTATGAATGTCTGTCTTGACTTTGCCATGAAAGCAAAGCTTATGAAAACTATTTTCCTGACTTGCACAATTTCAGAATGCTAATTGTTAACGTATACTCTATTTTAAAATGAATTGTTGAATTAGCTTTAAGAGAAAGATATGTTTCAAATAAACGTTTTATCCACAAATTCATATTTTGCATTCTGCAGTTAAAACAGTGTCATAATTCCTTTTAGTCAAACTAAGCATGATGTCAGAAATTCTGTAGCTAGAATACTTCTAACAATTGCATTTCAATTTGCCACCCTAAATAAAGAATTTCAAAATCTCTGTAACTGTCAGAAACTGCATATGGTTCTCTTTTTAAAATGCAATATTTTTAGCCTTTTTAATTTTATATTTTATTATTTTTATCCAAATCTTTATAACAGAAAAAGAAGCCCCTTACAGCAAAAATATGAAAATAAAAAATAAGAGTTCATTGCCTCATAATAGTTTCTTAAAATAAACCATCAATGTGAAAAGGCAAAAGCTTCTTTTTAACAGTTTAAAATGTAAAACTTTTTTTTTTCCAAGAAATTTGTGATATTTTAGGGTTTTGTCTGTTTTGGACATGCATTCTTTTAGAATAATGCATAGCATTTTTATTTATAATAGACTTGCTACATTTTTAATAGAAAAGTATATGGAATGCTTTATAAATATTTTTTGTTTGGCATGAGGCAAAATTTCTTCAGTAGAGTATGAATATGTACTTGAAAATTTTATATTTCCAGTTTTAAAAAAATATATATAAAATAAAACCAAACCAAAACAACCAATGCAACAGACAAGATCATA
This sequence comes from Brotogeris chrysoptera, assembly GCA_030323915.1. NCBI lineage: Eukaryota > Metazoa > Chordata > Aves > Psittaciformes > Psittacidae > Brotogeris > Brotogeris chrysoptera. Next base: position 1,113 of record JARCZZ010033344.1, read on the forward strand.
ATTTCTCTTTTTTTTTTTTCCTTAAATTATTCTATCATTTTTATAGTTATGTATGTAATAGGGCAGGATATTTTGGCTCTTCAAGAAACAGAATGAAACCATCTTCAGAGGAAAATCTGTGAGTTCACAACACTCCCAAATAATTATGAGATATCAAGAAACAATCATATTCTGATCCAAATGATCAGCAGTAGTTTCCTTTTTGGATCCAAACAAGCAATGTAACTGATTTTTAACAATAGCATTTTGGGATTATTATAATTGTACAGCTCTATTCAACATACAAACGTAACATATGGAATCAAAAAGAAACATTAATTTGTATATTATTTTTTCACCTTCAGAGCTTTGTTTATCTTTACATAAATCATTTTAAATGTTAGTGATACTACAATATTCCTTGTTACTGACAGAGGAAAATAACTTAAAAAAAAATGCAAGTAATCACATAAAGCTAGTATGCATATATTATGTATACATATTTGTGAAGGCAAAGAGAAAACTTTAATGAAGAAGTAATGTTTACAAAATTTGGGAAATTTCTCATACATCATCAGAAATACCATAGTTTCCTTAAAGTTGATGCAGAATGTATTAATCTCACACTAGAAAAAAAAAAACCTGAGACTGGAAGTTCAGAAAAATGAGGGACAGAAATTAACCTTAACAAGATTCAAAGCAGTGCTTCTGAACAATTTAAATCATTCACAAATTTAAGGTTTATGGAAGTTTTTTAACATTTCAGATAAACAGACCTCACGTTACATACAGCCAAAAGGAGCGACACTCTTCTTTTGGCATCTCTGATCCTAGTTGTGCTGTCTTATGCCTTATCCACTGTCCCTCTAAACCCCAAAGAGAAAAGTTTAAGCACCTAAATCATTAGAAAATAAATGTATTGTACAAGTCAATGTTTTTTTTTCCACTATTTTTGTTCCTTAAATCATAGCATATGAGGTTAGATTCCAGAGCTGCCGTTAAGGTAGTGACAGGAGCATGCAAAGTATAGCAAGTAAAAGCAGGAGAAACTCTTTCATCCAGCAGTATCTAACCTCAGCTAAAAATTCACTTGAAATACTAAATTTTTATCAGCTACAAAATTCTTATAATTTCTAAACAGGACTTCTCACATTCTTTCTTGTATTTTTTCTTTTGGGGGAATGGGGAGAGAGGAGGAGACACCACAAGTCTTAAACCAGACTTCTCTATTCACCCCCAGTGAGTAAAAGTTTTCTCTTGATGCTAGAAAAAAATTTAAAAAATCGGGATTTTGTAGAAGTGCTGTTCGCAAGTAAAGGTAGCTAGCACTTGTTGTAAACACAGGAAGGTATAATTAATTCCCATATTTCTGTCCTGTGGGAACTGAGCCCCTATCAACTCACTGTTAGAAGTTTGTAACCTCTTCTGAGCCCCCATAAACCTCCACTTGCTCACCCTTTTTGAGATTCTGGTCTGAACTATTTCTTGTGGGGAGAAATAAGACGAGAGTAGTTCAAATGTTGCAATTAGTAAACAGGACAGGTTACTTTTTAAGCATTATATGGGACTTCAGGCTTTGAAAACTTTGGAGATGCAGTTTTAAGGTGACCAAAAACTCATTTCACCTCTGTATGTCTCATTTTTCCCACTACTTATTGGAAGATTAGGACAGCTTTACTCTATACATATGTCAAAATGTGTTCAGCTATCACAGCTATAGACATTGCAGCACCTTTGGGCTGGTAGCCTTTCTGCCAAATGGAATTTTCAGACTCATGGTATGTTACATGTGGCTCCCCTTTATATCTCTCTGAAATAATTCGATGGAATGCTGTTTGGCTGGCTACTTTATTGCAACAAATTTATTATTTTCTATGACCTCTGTACAGTGAGACCAAAACAAAACAAAACAACAGAGGCCTGGACCCCTCCAGATCAAAGCTTGAAATTAACGTTTAAAGTTCCTGTATCATATTTACACTAAAAATTGTTTTTGTATTCATTTTCCTTCCTTTTGTAGATTTTCAGCTGTAACACTATAATTGCTGAACAGCGTAATGGGCCTGGATTCTTTACTTAGCACTTTTGTTCATACTGCAGTGTGGTACAATTGGATATATTCTGCATTGTTGGAGATGCTGTCCTCCCGGTAGGATGTTAAACTGAGGTCTTTTCATCTTTTATGGCTCCACACCTAAAAAAAAGTAAAATTCTTACTGACATTCTGAAAACAGCAAGGAACAGCCATGCTGCTTCAGCCAGTATATATACCTCTTGATGCAAACATAATCCCTTTGGTGTAAACGTATTCCAATTCACACCCACATGAAACCTACTTACAGAGCCACTGTAAATATTGAGTCCCTACGCATGATGAGAGTTTACAGGCACCTAATTTATTCCCTTGTGAGCTCTTGCAGCTACTAGCCACCAAATAATTTTGCTTCTTTTAGACAAGCTACAAAATAAGAGATGTGATGAGCCTCCTCTCACACTTTCACGACCATATTGAAGCCATGGCAATTGAACTGCTGGCAAGAAGGATATATATATATTGGAATAGCTGGGACTGCTAACATTAGAAATATTAGGAACACCTGTGTCTTTATCAGAAGGAACATTTCAAATAGAGGCATACATGTGTTATACCCTTTATTAAAACTAAAACATAGTTCGTAGTAGTAGTAGTAGTGGAGGTTATCTGTTGTCTAAGTACAGACCTTGCTCTTAAAGTGATAACGTTAATGTCTCTATTTAATGTTTAGTTTTAGGTGCCTGAAAAAAATCCTGTTCTTTATTTAAATGATTTTTGAGAATGGGATTTCTCAAATGTAGGCTGGGAAGACTGGATACACAGATCTAAGTCAGGAATTGTAATTAACTAGATATAAGTTAAATCTATTTGAGAACTGGTTACATGTAGCCATAAAATACATTTACAAATTCTATTGAGAAGTATTATTTCATTTTTTTTTATTCTGGTAAAACAAAACACATCTGGAATGCTTATTTAGTCTAATCTTCTGTAGATATAAGCTTTTCAGTTTTTAAAAAAAGAGGCAGCTTTCTTAATGTCTGAATATATGTTTTAGTTGATAATGTTAGGCAGCTGATTGTAAAATGCTAGGTTTATATTCTTAAATCATTCTAACAAACACATGTATATATCCGTTTTGAAAGTAAGACAAAGGCAGATTAGTCTGAATATATGTTTTATGTCTGAATATATGTTCTAGTTGATAATGTTAGGCAGCTGATTGTAAAATGCTAGGTTTATATTCTTAAATCATTCTAACAAACACATGTATATATCCGTTTTGAAAGTAAGACAAAAGCCGATTAGTTTGAGGTTTGTTTGGGGGTTTTTACCAAATTTCTTTGTAACTCTTAGGTATTTCCAGTATGTGTAAATGATATACAACAGATCTCAGTGCACATAAAAATGCTTTGACATAATTTTCAGTCTTCCAAAGAGGCAACAGTCTCATGAAATGAATCAATTTATCACAAAACAAAGGTCCAGACTCCTACATCTTAATTTTTCCCATGTACCTCGTTTCATGAGCTATCCCCCTCCATCCCTATCCCTCAGTTTTAGTAGAGCTACTGAGAAATGAAAGCTTTGTGTCATGTGAATCTGAATGATTAGGACTACTTCTATTACAAATGATTTAGCAACAGCATATGGCCAGCCTAAGAGTAGCAAGTTCAAGAAAGGAACATTACCCCCTCCAAAGAAGTCCACTGTTCTCCCAAAAAGAAACCATCAAATGACTCTCTACTGAAGTGGAAGGACTATGAATGTCCACAATGGATAGACTATTGTTAAATAAGTAAATTTCTCACTTAAAATGTGCCCATATATACATACACACACATATATGTGTATATATATGTATATATAGTAGATATATATGTTCATACATATTGCAGAAATAAAAGAGCATTTCTTTTAATTAAATAATGAAAATAGGTATGAGAATTGATAACAAATTTCTGGCAAGACAGAAGATTGATTACAGAAATGGCAGTTGCTGCATGTGTGGTTTTCATTGTTCAATTAACAATTCAGCTTAAATTCTATTATATGTCATCATTTTTACTTCTTGACAATCACATAGCAAGTTTGGAAATTCTGTGTCATACACAACTTTCACAGAGTTGAGAAAAAGAAGGTAAGAAAAGTCTTATCCTGGATTATCTTGTCTAACTCCTGATTATTTGAAAAATACTTCATATTATTCCCACTGAAACAAGCCTATATTTTACTAAGTACATGGAACAAGATAAGTTACATCATTTCTCAGGGTAATCACTGTATTTCTCTTAATACCTTACAAAATTCACATCTGCAAGTTTTCGCAATGATAGAAATCTTGATGCACAGGAATGTACATCAGAAACTCAAAGTTTATCCCTAAAGGTAGCAATTATTAAAAATTGTTTGGTTTTAAGCTTCCATTTTTGCTCTTAAGTGAAACCTTTAGTGACTGTACAGAGGACCTCAGGTAACTACTTTTGAGAAAAGAGCAAAGCAGAAAACTTCATTTAACAGCACCCTGAAAGTAGTGATGAAATAACATCCCTATGATTATTTCATTATTTTAGAAACTAAAAATTATAAATAGAACTGAAAACTTGGTTGGAACTGTTAGCTATGAATTGAGATATTTAATCAATAGATAACTGCGTTGCAGCCTTTGCAAACTTCTCTTACTAGCGTCAATGGGGACAAGCTTTTCCTAAGTTTATAATAAAAAACAGTTAAAAGGTTTTTCCCTCTTTTGGAGTATCCAGAAATTAAGATTGGGCAAAGGGCTAAAATCACCAGCTCTCATCTTTATAAAGGAAACCAGTGGTAGAGTTCCTGTGATGGACCTGCCGCGGATAGCAGCCATCAGTCCATAAAACTGGCCTAATTCCACATACTCCTTAAAAGCATTGTAGGCAGAGAAAGAGTAACCAAGGTAATTAACTGCCATATTATGGTGTTGCTTATTGCTCCTTCATCATACTGCTTTCATTACCAACTAATTCTAGTTGGCACAACTTTACCACATGCATAGAACCTCCAGGCCCAGAAACATACTACTGGTGAGTTTCATCGCTATTTTGAATAGAAAATTTGAGGATCATTTTACAATTAGTTATTTCCATTTTTTGTTTTTATTTCTTGTTTAATATAGACTGCAGATAATTGCTCTGCCTAAAAGAAGTTTCCTAATTTTTTACACCATGTTGAACAAAATGAAGATTTCTAAACTGTAGTTCATTTATTATAGATGGCAGATCATTTTATACCACAGCTCTTTAGTCACTAAGAAGCAAATATAAAAGCTAGTTAACATTAACTCTTAAAAAAAAGTGTCTACTTTTTTCTTTGTCTCAGTTCTGCCATTTGACATCATGAGTGTTGTAACAGAAGTGACTTGCTATATGGTGAGGAAGTGAAAAAGAGCTTCCCAAAAGAATAAACATGCAGAGTTGCTCACTCGCCTGTACTTCAAACTACTTCTTATTATTCTTGCTATTTCTCACTTATTATTACATCCATAATGCTTTTCAAATTCTCACGCAGAACTCCTGATGCACTTCACAGTTACTATTGCTACCAAAAGAAAACTAAAGTTACTGTGTCAAGGTCTTGAACAGCTGGAAGGCAAGGGCTTAAGGTTTTGTTCAGTTTTAGCCCTTCTTTTCTATTTCAGTTTCAGACATTATGCTACAATGGTGCATGCATTGTTATTACTGGCAATAACTTCTACTCCAAGAAATATTTCTGGCATATTATAGACAGAGCAGTTCAGTTGCATTTCATCTTTCTATATGGTGAGACAGTCATTAACACATACTTACTTTTTCAATGCAAGATCTAATAATACAATCTAAAATGTGACATAATCTTCTCATAAAAAAGGAAATACTGGACAAAACCTCAAAACACCAAAGCACAACACACACAAGAAATTATGAGAATTATTTCCACTACCTATCTACAGGAGCTAGCACTTCTAGCCTGACTTCTAGACCAGTCATTATGTGAAACTACATACAATAAAAATAAGAGAAAATTTTTCAAGTGAAATTAAGTTTCACCTCATACCTATACAGCAGACTGCTAAAAATCATCAACTTTATATAATGTAATTTATGAACTATTACATCTCAGATTTCATGCCAATTTTCTGTCCTATATTTTTTCTTTCTTTTTTTTTTTTTTTTTTTTATACATTTCTTTTCAATATATATGGCTGAACTGCATTTTAAGCACCTTCTTAATTTTCCAGTATTATTGCTCCTTTGAGTTAGGTTCCTTCATCAAATTGTGCTTATGTACAGAAGAGCAAACTTCACCTTGAATTTTCCTATTCCTTAAACTTTCTATGTAGAGGTGGGTTTGAGTCGAAACATAATAGTCATATCTCAACCTTATTTAGTCCTACTCTTTGTATTGAAAGCAGTCTGAACTGATATAATCCAACTTATGCAGTAATGAGATCATTGCTGGTCAATTTTACATATTCCTAAGCATTTCAGGCTCAATAACTGCTCCTAGTTCAGAATTTCTCCAGTATATCTTCTAGGCATAGATTTCTATACAGAGAGAAAAACCTGCTCTGAAAAGCAGAAGTGGTTTCATAGTTCTCAGAATTTCTGAAAATCGTTTAAAATTTCACTCATGTCATCATCAGGGGCATCTCCATAGTATCACCGTCTGAAAATAATCCTTGGAGCCATGCTGTCTGAGCTAACTGTCCACTTATCTTCCTTAGGCTTTTAGCCAACAAAATTTTTAATTTTGCCTCCAGAGGTTTTCCAGAGCTCTCCCAAATCTTTTCAGCTTGTAAAAGTAACCCACTTCTAAAATTTTCTCTCAATGAATAAATGTAATGAATGGCAGATTGTCATTATGCTTGAAAACAGGAAACAAGCTCAAGAGCTTCTCCTTTAGGAAGATAAAGTCCTTCCTACCTCTCCACTTACCCCAGCTGGCCTTCTATTTCTGAAAACAAAACAGCCTTTCTGCTTTGAGTGGAGCCCTTTCTTCAATGAAACCAGATATACAAACATACACACAAATTCTCTGTAATAATTAGAACTTTTCAATAACTGCCAGTTTTGACAGAAGTTGATTTGAGAAAAAATAGAAGGGAAGCTGTCTGGTAATGTAAAAAGCATCCTGTTTCAGCATTTCTGGATTTTTTTTTTAATTTCTGAATTATTTCTTGAATACTTTCTGTGAGAAGGCCAAAGTCTAAACCAAGCATTTCTTAAAAATCAAAATTTTGAATTGATCTGAAATCCTACTATATAAAAATATATCAAAATCAAGCTCAAAATGCATTTTCAAGTTACAGAATTCCCTTTGGAAAAGAAATGTCAGGGTTCTGAATGATATTTAAATCACTGTCTGTTATTTTTCATCCAATATTCATGGTGGAATCTTGAAACATACAATGCTAACAACATAATCTTCTCATTTTCTTCACCCAAGATGGAGATTACTGCTCAAAATGAAGGTTACAGAAAAAGACAGTAAAAGCAGCATTTTCAAAAAGACACAGATATATTCTTCTGTCAGAAGCTGTTCTAATTTATGTCAGCTAAAAGAGCCAAGTAAGAACATGAGTTGCAGGCTGAAGAGTATGGCTTTAAATGAAAATGTAGCAGAATGTACATCTTAATCTCTTCTAGTAGAAGACCTCTTTTCCTCTGTAAGCTATTTACTTCAGCTTTGCAGTGCACTCTTGTGTCATGCTTTAAGACCTAATTATACCAGAGGGACTCTTTCAAAGCCTGAATTTAATGAAAAAAAATAGAAAGTATTTTAAACAAAATTTAGAGAATAGCTCTTATTTCAAATACTTTTTCAAATTTATGTCTCACTCCTCATGATTTCTGGAAATCTGTGTTAGTGGGACTCAGTTCTGACACTGAGTTACACTGTCCCAGATATGGAGTGATGTTCTCTCTAATTCAATTTTCCTTTCTTGACTCTACATTCTTACATGCGCATACATGCATACATACTCATACATACACACAGAGACACATACAAAGACACTACTTGCACAGATTAAGTCTAATCATCTTCTCTCAGATTATCTTCACAATCATGCTTCTGTATTTTTCTGCCCTAACATTAGGACTCTATCCACCATAGATGTGTTGTCAAAATGCTTGACACAATTGTACATCTAAGCAAACAAAAAAAGAAAAAAAATAAGCCAACCACAAAAACAAACCACAAAACCAAACAAGCCCCCTGTCCCCTATGTTTCAGCACTCATAAAGCTTGGCAAACTCAATGCTTTCAGCAAACTGCTGTTTCTTGATTATTATATACAGACATGGGGAAAATGAGAGGCAAACAAGTCAATCTCAATGCTATGTGAAAGAAGTATTGAGAATCCATCTAAATGAAAACAAAAAAAAAAACCAACCTCAAAACAAAACAAAAAAGAAAATTGGACATACCTCTTGAGAACTCAGAGATTCAGTTCACATTTTGAGATGGGATAGACTTGCTAGGTAAGCATGAATTGAAGTTCACTTTGTTTTGTGATGTTTTCACTCCTTAGACTGCTATTGTACTCTCTGCCACATTTTCTCCATCATCTTTCACACCAGTTTGCTTGTGTGGTATATTAGATCTTGGTTTGCTGCCAGAGGTCCACCCGACTGCTCTCTCACTCTCCCAGCTCAACCTGACAGGGGAAGAAAATAAGAAGAAAATGCTTATGAACTGAAATAAAGACTGGGAGATCACTTACCAATTACCATCAGGGGCAAAACAGTCTAGACTTGGGAAAATTAATTTAATTTATTGCCCATTAAAAATAGAGTTGGATGATGAGAAACAAATAAAGAAAGTAAAAAACACCTTCTCCCCACCCACAGTTTTTTCCATGTTCTACTTCATTCCTGCTCATGTTAGCATCTGTGGAAATATCTCAGAAAAATTCTAGTTTCTAACATAGCATCCTGATTTGTATTTTAAAATGTGCTGACTTCTGCTGACAAATATGGGATAAAGGCTGCTTATGAGGCAATCTAGGCTATAAATAAACAAATGAAAAAAAATACATCCAGATTCTGTGAGTACTATTCAGGGGGGGGTGAGGATAGGGCATAGCTGTCTTTAATTTAAAAGATCCAAACTGGTTTTGCATTACTACTAATTATTTTATTATTCATTATGGAGTTCCATTGTTTCACAGCCTTTTCAGGCCCCAAAAGCTAACAGAAATTTCTTTCCCCGCGGAAAAAAAAAAAAAAAAAACCAAAAAAAAACTGCACAAACATTGCTTATTGTCCATGAGGACAATTTGTTCTATTTTATAATACAGCAGACTGTTGGCAGAGAAGAGAGTGAACTGCATGCTGGCAATAAATTTTCTCAGTATATACTTGTTAATTGTTTTTCATGATTGTACTATAAGTTTACTAGGAAGCAGTAGCTGTTGCAACACTATTTTTTCACCACTCTACAAAGTTTGACAAATAAAAGAAAACATCAATAATTTGTAAACTATAATAAGATCTCATTCTATATAAAATCTACTAGAATAATCTGGTAGTAACCTCCAAAATCTCTGTAGGGTTACAGCTTCTATGGTCTCCTCAGTAATCATAATCATATGGCACTTGAACTTCAGGAAACAAAGATATACATTCCGATGTATATTTTCTTTTAAATCAAACCAGTATGCAAGGAAAAGAAACTTAATGTGCATTCAGAGTTGTAATGACCACATTCAAACATCTGTGTCAGCCCGAAGACACTGACTAGATCAGGAGGCCACAGCAATAAGTTTTCCTGATTAAAATATTTTGAGGTTTATTTGGGGGCAGCATGGGATAACATAGAAATTTCCCTTGCTTCTTAACTTTTAGATGATACAGTGTCACATAGTGTAAGCGTGATTCTACTGATCACTTTTGCATTTTTTATAAGCTAGGAGGTGATATTGACTCCCTTTTCACTGTTAGTCTTGAGGAGGCATGGGATTTAGTTTATTAGCTTTTTTGAAAGCAGATAGGGCTCATAGAACATTGCATTATTCAAGAAAGACTTAACTTTTTAGTCCAGATAAGCAGTTCCGCTGGACACTGTTAGGTTGTTCTTAAAGATTCATTTGTTTAGGGTTTTCTTTACAGATCATCTTGGCACATAGATGACCTCCAACTGTTTAACCTGTCAAAAAAGTAATCTAGATTGTTGACAACAAAAATCCTCTTCAGATTTTGATGAATTGTGACAAAGCATTTTTGCGAATTTGTTCTCCTGGTTTATTACAGAGAAAGAAGTAATCCTCCCCTCTTGTTATGCTGTTCAGATAACCTGAAATATTTGGAATTGTTACTATTATGTAGGTAAAACTTACGTGTAAAGTGGTATTATGTACTGTGAGAAAATAGATGCATATAACAGGACCTAATAGTAATTTGTGCTTTCATAAATCTCTTTTGATTACTCTGCATTTCTACTTTCCCCAATGCCTCGTGTACAAGGAAGAGTGACAGGACAGATTTTTCACTTCAGTTCCGTTAGTCACAGGTAAATGAGTATCTTCTAAATTTACAGTGAAGACATACTTGACTGCAAGTTATCTGAGTGAACTTCAATCTAGAGGAATGTGAGTGAAGAAAAAAAAAGAATAAGAAATTATATTACTTAAATGGACAGTGCTCACTAGAATTTTTTCTGATAAGGAAAGTATAATGGAAAGTATAACAAATAATAAAACATAAAAAAATACCCAGCCAAAAATAGGATAAAGAACTTCTCAGTTGGCCTTCTGCCCTTGGCAAGGAGTTGAAGAACATTTACCCTTTTAGCTATTGGGCTGCCTGTGTTTATCCATAGAAGATCTAGATTGTGTTAGCTAAAAGTATCCTGACACCTTTAAAATTGCTTAGAATGAAAAGCTTGTGAAAAGCAGTTTAGTCCTTTCATATATTTTGTAAGGAAGTCTTTACAGAAGCTTTTGTTTGCTTCTAACCTGCAAACTATACCAAATGCACACAATGCTGTTAATCCCATATAGCCTATATTCTCCTCATTGTGATCACAGGACATGGGTGAGCAGTTTTCATACAAAACAATTGAACGTTGAGAAAATGTAATTGTAGTTTAATGACAATTATTTGCCAATAGGGGAGTAACTTTAATCAAAAGAGAAAAAAAAAATAAAGCAAATTCCAGAATTTCTTATTGCAAAACCAAGTTAACTTTTTTGAAATCATCTTAAAAATTAGTTGGGTTGAGACAAAATATTTTCTTCAGCCTGACTTCAGATATTTGAAGATGGTCATATAAGCAAAAAATGAGTATGGGGAAATTTGCTTTATTTTAATTTATTAGTAAGCCAAAGTTAAGAATCATAATGGCACTTTCCACACAGCAGTTACCTATCCTAAAGTCAACACTTTCAAAATTTTTGATCACCAAAACACCCAATGCGGTGTTTGGTTTCAGACATGTCAGTCCCTCTTGTGTACCTGAAGCTTGAATCTTAAGTGATAATGATTTTAGTTTTAGTCACAAAGAAGATATTTTATTTTACTGTTTGCTTGGGTACGATAACACTGGATTAGTCCACCAGTTGCTGTTCAATTTTTTGCTGAATTGAATACTGAAACAATGGTATGTGGTTTAAAAGAAGTACGTGCCGTCTTGAAATATGCTGCTTCCTTTTTTTGTATCCATTTAGGTACATCTGTTATTCAAGTGACAGCCACAGATGCTGATGATGCCAACTATGGAAACAGTGCCAAAGTGGTGTACAGCATTCTCCAGGGACAGCCATATTTCTCAGTGGATCCAGAAACAGGTTAGCAAATCATTCAGTCTTTTTTTTTTTGCAATGACAGAGGTGTGATACAAGGACCAAGACACTTTTCATTTGCATTTAAATATTGGAATAGGTCTATGGTATATGGCTTGCCACAAAGCTGATACACATTTTCTAAATGAAAACTGAAATCACAATTAAAGTGTCAAAATAATATTATCGCAGAAGATAAACCATTTTACTTAGCATGGTAGCATCTGGAAGGTGATTGATAAGTGTAAAAGTCAACAGTTCAGAAAGGGTGTAGGATATTGTAAAGGATACAAAGAGTCATGAAAATATTTATTTTATACTAATTTGTGGGAATTCCATCTGTTTGTTCAATTATTTCTAAAAGTGTGTGTTAGATTCTTGACCACTGACAACTTTTAATTCAAGATGCTTTCTGAAACTGTACTCTGATCCCAACAGCTATTAGAAATGAAGCAAGAAGCATTTATGCTTTTAAACTGCAAGGTATGCCTGGAAGCCCTTTTCATTGTTGTGCAGGAAATCAGATAAGGAAAAGACACAAAGAAAAAAAAAACCTCACGTGACTTTTGCATATCTATAATCCAAAATTTGGTCTCAAAACAGAAACAACCACCACCACTCTTCCCAACTCCAGATATCTAATCCTAATGAACATATGACTTAGCAGGCATTGCATTAGGTTTTTCCTGCATTTTATCAAATTTCTTCTACTTTGCAAAACCACTACACCTCTAAACAAAAAAAGGTCTTCTGGGCTCTGGATCCTAGGAGGGTTTAGGTAATTTCTCTGTTCGGGGTATGGGATTTTTTAATTTTCTTACCTTAAGATCCTACTCTCTTTGTGTGTTGTACAAGAGTCTGATACATTTAAATTACATTTTGAAACTCTTGAGATCAGCCACTCAAAACAGATTGTCCAAGGGTAATTTTACAGTCATATCCAATTCTTTTATTATCTCTAGCCCTAGATGATTTACAGTGCTCATCACTTGGCATTAAAATATATGATCAATTGCAGTCCAAAAAAATTAATCTAGAGCATAAAAGAGTTCAGCCTGTGCTATAATATCAAAACCTCACCAGGACTGGAAATTACATAATGCATTAAAATAATAACTGGACATGATAGCTAAAAAATTAATTAATTCAACAAATATTATTTTTTTTTTTGTCATTAGGAGACTAACTAGATTGATTTAGCACATCACAAACAATGAATAATGTCTCTGTTACATTTAATTCCCTTTTTCTTAAAATCACATTATATCAGCCATAGACTGAAAGGTTTATTGCAGTGCACCTTGTGTTGATGGCTATGCATTAACATCTGTGCTTTTATTTGTATCCATTTATACCCACTGAAATCAAAGTGGGTGGTGCTTCGCCTACTTCACCTGTCTCTCCTTTTTCTCTCTTCTCTAAGGCGTAATCAAGACTGCTTTGCCAGACATGAGCAGAGAAAACAGGGAACAGTATCAAGTGGTCATCCAGGCCAAAGACATGGGAGGCCAGATGGGAGGACTATCAGGGACCACCACCGTGAACATCACACTGACTGATGTCAATGACAATCCGCCTCGCTTCCCCCAGAGTATGGAGCATCTAATAGTTCTGTTGTTTTCTAAGAACCCCTCTAAAATTAGCTGTTTCACTGTCACCATCTGGGATCTTCTTTCTCCCCTTTTGAAAGTATAAATAGATTCATATAATGGTTTTGGTTGGAAGGGACCTTAAAGATCATCTTGTTCCAACCCCCCACCTATGGGCAGGGACATCTTCTGCTAGAACGGGTTGCTCAAAGCCCCATCCAACCTGGCCTTAAACACTTCCAGGGATGGGGCATCCACTGCTTCTCTAGGCAACCTGTTCCAGTGTCTCACAGCTCTCATAGTAAAGAATTTCTTCCTAATGTCTAACCTAAATCTTCGCTTTCAGTTTGAAACCATTCTCCTTTGTCCTATCACTACATTTTTGTGGCCCTATCCTGGACTTGCTTGGGCAGATCCATGTCCCTCTTGTGTTGGGGTCTCCAGAGCTGAACACAGTGCTGCAGGTGGTGTCTCACAGAGGAGTAGTAGAGAGGGAGAATCACCTCCCTCAACCTGCAGGCCACGCTCCTTTTGATGAAGACCAGGATACGTTTGGCTTTCTGGGATGCAAGCACACACTGCCACCTCACGTTCAGCTTCCCATCAACCAACACCTCCAAGTCCTTCTCCTCAGGGCTGCTCTCAATTCAGTCTCCCCCCAGACCAGGGGCAGGACCTTGCACATGGCCTTGTTGAACTTCATGAGGTTGGCATTCAACCTCTCAAGCCTGTCAAGGTCCCTCTGGATGGCATCACTTCTCTCCAGAGTGTCGACTGCACCACACAGCTTGCACTAAATGCCACTACACATTGCTGACAAAGATATGAAAGAACGATGCTGGCCCACTGCTGTGTCTGTTTATGCAGCAGCGTTACTAAGGCAAATGAGAATCCTCCACTTTTTCCAATAGCAAAATATGTCTTAGAGTGATAAACTTACTTCCCATTCTTACTGTGCTTATAGGAACATGAACTGTAACGATAACCTAGGCTACCTTCAGGGAATTGAAAGCCTCTAGAAGAATTTAATTACAAAATGTAGAGTTCCATTTTTTGAGATAATTTTAGTTCAGCATTTCTAGGCAAGAAAATAGGTCAGCAAATTTTCTACAGTACCAACTTGCAGAGTTGATCATGTGTTGTTCTCTGCTGGAAGTCTAAACATTTGGTTTAGCTACTTGTAATCTGTGTTCAGCTCTTGATGTTTGGTAATCTAGACCAGTTTGACACAATTAAGTTTTTTGAAAATATCTCTGTATAATAAAAAATGGCAGTCAGAAAGCTGCACAATACAGAAAGCATCTCAGTAACATACTACATACTTTCATCTTAGGCCAGCCATTTAAATCCAATCCCAATTTATTTTAATTAGTGCCATAACTTTTTGATAGGCTGCAGATAGAAGACATTTACAGCCTCACTTCAGTGCCTGCCGGAAAAAATGTCTACATTATAAATTTTGAATTGCTTGTGAACACTTATTAGGGACCTGACTGACTCTCTTTAGTGAACAAGCAGCTGATTTAGAAAACACTCTCCTGGGCTTGGAGAAACTTGAAAAACACTTCAGTACCATGGCAATAAGTATACTCAGAATAGTATATAAAGGTCAACCTAGAAGAGATTTTCAAAAAAATGAGAAAACCCTGACAGTGCGGAAGAAAGGATTTTAGAAATTGCATATAACTTATTTTATCTCTGCTCATGACAACAGATTGCTTTTTAAAAAGAGAGGGTAGGGGAAGTACTGCAGTCCTCATAAAATATAACTTAAATTCACACTCAAGAATTTACTTGTTGAGAATCACCTTCACATGGCAAACTCAAATAACAATTTTTACCTGCCTTCCTGTTTGACTTCAGGAGGGGATACTGCTTAAACACATATAGCATAATATAGCCATCATTTTTTGGCAAATTAGAATTCTTGAACCTAAATTAAAATGCAGTGTGGCACATTGCATTATGAGCTTTGTTGTTGAATTAAATTTTCAACACCTCCTAGGAAATCAAACATAAAGAAATATCTGGAGGTTTTGATTTCTTTTTCATTAGTTATGAAGAGGGTCATACCTTCAAAGAGCTACCTAGTTCTGGAAGTTTGCTCCTTCCAAAAATAATTATCTTCCATTTTCTCTTATGTGAGGCAACAATAGGTGAAAATGTGGCCCAAATCTGAGGGTGAATTGCAAATGCAAGCAACAGGATTTAATGTCAATGTACAAAAGATCTTAAGATCGATTACTTGGAGGGACAGAAGAAAATAAAATGGCAGTGGTCTGTGAACTACTGGTTGTTCCAACTGCACTAGGAGGAAACAAATTTTCTGTTTTGCTTTGTTTCTTGAAAGGAATCTGGGATAGTTGAAAGTGGATAGCCTGAACTGAATTTAAATGGCAACATAATAAAAATTTCACACATTTTGAATTCAATTGTAATCTAAGCCTGATTAGCTATCTTGCATGCCAAAAATGTGTAGCATTCACACAGCATCACAAAAATGAGTAACGCTTTCAGATGTAAAATCACTAAAGACAGTTATTTATCCTGGAATAAATCATAAGTAGCATGATTGAATCTGTTCTTACACTATTTCTGCCTCACTGGCTGAACCTTGAATTTGAGAAAGCCTTCAAATTTATGATTTAGCTCCCAGGAATACTAACTTCCATCTCATTTTCAGCCTGGTTTAAAGGAATAATACTCATATTAGTCTGCGTGGATTGCAGCCAAACAGTCTGCTGTTTTCACTTGCAACCTTGTAACAGCAAATGCAATTCAGCATCAAGCATTAGCTTCCATTTTGTTACACATCTATTTAAATATAAGGTATTTATAGTGACACTCTTTTGTACTTAGTCTGTACTATTGGGGATGAAAACTCCTTCTGAACTTAGAGGTTTGGTATAGTCTTTGAACTTAAAAAGAACCTTCAGGACCCTATAAGTGTCTTAAAAGAAAGCAAAGAACATGAAAATATAGGAAATAAGCCAGTTGCAAGAAAGACACTTGACTGTACTTCATCACAGGCCGAAACAATTTATACAGCTTCTTAACAGACTCTTCAAATAAAGATTGTGAATTTTAACACATGCTACTCTTCAGACTCTTATAAGGTGGTTTTTTTCAATGCTACTATTTCACTCAGTAAATTAATATTCATTTACATAAGAAAACAGATGTAAAAAAACCATTAGATTCTGGAATGTCACATGTAAAAATGCTGAAAATATCAGTTGGGGTTTTTTTTACATTTTTCTTGATAGCAGATAACTGAAAATATTGATTTAAAAACATTTGTGTCTTGCTAGTGATGGACGCTCTTAATTGTCAAGTTCTGGCTAGTCAAGAAAACTATACAGTTAATAATTTTTCTGTAACAGCATGTATTTATATTTAGACTTTTATTGCATATGTTGTCAGAAAATACATATAAATTCATTTTTTTTTGTCTGTAATCAGATTTCTTTCTAGCAAACCCTTAATATAAAAACCTTAAATGAAATCAACCATTGAAAGAGGACAAAAAGTACACACAGAGTAAATTAAAGAAAATCTGAATGAATCTCCATTGCAATTAACTATAGTGATTAACATGAACATGTATCCACATGCTCTTTATCATGACTCTTTAGTATGTATTACCAATAATGGATGAATGAATTACTTTCACACAGAACACCTACAAATCTTGAATATATTTTTTTCAAAAGAATATAAAAAAGTCTATTCTATTTTAGTCTTTCAAAAAAATCCGCATTGGTTTCTACAAATCTTGGTGCCTGGAGAAAACAAAAAAATCTCTTACTATTCCTAAATATATATAGAAACATTTCTAGAAAACATATGTATGTATACAGCTGCAGAAAGGTTAAACTGATGCCCCCCAACAACAACAACAGCAATCCATTAAAAGCAAAGTAGTAAATGGCTTTGAAGAATCACTTCAAATTTTTGTGACAGTTTGTCAATCAACTTCAAACCTTGTTTTAAAGTTTAGTGTGATGATTAACAACATTTTTCTTACATTTCAAACTTCAAGTTACTTAAAAAAAATCCAGGTGAAACAGAAAATGTTTTCTATTCAAACAACAAAGCTTCTCAGAGCAATAAATACTTGATTTTGCTCCTCTAGGTACCTACCAGTTCAGCTCTCCTGAGTCTGCACCACCTGGGACTCGTCTTGGCAGAATTAAAGCCAATGACCCTGATGTGGGTGAAAATGCAGAGATTGAGTATAGCATCTCCAATGGGGATGGATCAGATGCGTTTGATATCGTCACTGACAAGGACACACAGGAAGGGATCATAATTGTCAAAAAGGTTCATTTTTTTCTTCCTCTCTTTTATATGAACTTAGCTCTCCAGATGTTACAATTATTTTTCTTTTTCCAGGGGAAGGAAGGTCAGATCTCACAAGGGGTCAGGCTGCCAAGGAGTTATTGTATTAGTTTTGTCCCTCTCTTTCTTATCTGGTATTTTCAAGTCTCAAGGGAAATTTACTGGCATGTCACTTCACATGCAGCAATATTTCAGTTGCTACTGTCTGTTTAGTATATATACTCTCATACACAGTACTTTCAAATTAGGACTGTGAAAACCTGGAGGAGTTCAGTGCACAGTGGGCTTTGGCAGCTGAATACTGGTGTAAGGCTCACAAAACTTGGAGGCTCAGCTGAAGTTTGATGAACTTACACCTTCAAGGCTAAACTATCCCTTTCTAATCTATCCAACAGTCAGGTATCTCCAGTACCTAAATTCTGCCTTGGTTTAAGTCCAAGCTTGGTGAAACATAGTGTTACATATTATGTTAATAGAAGTCCACAAAGTAAAAATACAGGCAGAAATTTAATTCAAAATACGATCTCTGACACATTTATTGGTTTCTTTTTAATGTTTAGACTGTTAAGCTCTGAAGACATTTTGGTTCTGTTCTTACTGAATAAATCAGTAACAACCCATACCTACATATATGTATCTAATATAAATTTATACACATATATTTGGAAACATGAGTATATTTGTGTATGTCCGTGTGTGTATGTGTGTGTGTATGAATTTATACATCAATATGCGTATATGGCTATGCATACTATAAAAGTCACACAGATTGGAAATCAGACTTCATATTATTTCTTTTCACTCCGGAACATGGAGGCCAAGGACAGGTCTGGGTTGTTTCTGATGCAAAATAGGCAAGGGTAGCTGGTAATAGGGGAAGAGTAAGGAAAAGGGAAACAGAACATAGAGCATTTAAGGGCTGGGATAATTGTTATTACCAATGGCATGAGACAAATAAGACCTTTAGCAGCTCCCACTGTATACTGAATCCAACTTCCCAGTTTCTTTCTCTCTATTTTCCTGTGGGCTGGTTTTCTATGGGTTATCCTGGTTTTCAAGGAATCTGAACAAGTAGTAGGCAGAGTGATCATAATTGCCTTGCTGCTCTATAATACGTTATTTTTTTCATAGCTAGAATACATCCTAATATACTCCATCTTCACCAAGGCGCATTAAATTTCAGAGCTTTTGCTCCTAATAATGCCTACATTTCTCATTCAGCATTAAAAAAATTGACTAAAATTCCTTGTAAAATGATGCAATTTTCTTTGTTACTATTGTGTGCTCCCCAGCAGCTGGATTTTGAAAGTAAGATGTTATACACCTTAAGAGTGGAAGCCATCAACACGCATCCTGATCCTCGTTTTCTTCAGCTGGGGCCATTCAAGGACACAGCTTTGCTCAAGATTTCTGTGGAAGACATAGATGAACCTCCAGAGTTCAGCAGACCCTGGTATTTAATAGAGGTAGATGAAGATGTTAAGGAAGGAAGCATTATTGGACAAGTTGTAGCCCGAGATCCGGATATAACAAAGAATGCTATAAAGTAAGGCATTACATAACATAAAATGCTTTAGATGTGTGTCAAGTCTCAGGCACAAAGAGTAATGAAAAGACAATGTAACAGGGGGCCGCTCAAGTGATTAAGCACACAAAGGCTACTAAAAAGTGTCACACAGAGAAATATTTATGGGAACTTGTGAAGGCAAACACAGTTAACAGTGCAGGGTATGCTTTTGAAGCCCAGGTGATAGTCACTAGGTAAAAAGAAAGGACAGGTTAACATTTAACTTGCATCCTGTTTTAGTACTTCCACCAAAATTTTCATAATATTATGATTTTACACCAGGTTTCCAATGGCAAACATATGTATAATACTCAAAATGATGGCGCATTTCTACACACCCTGATGGTTGATGGCAGTCAGTCTCTGTACCTTTATAATGCCCTAGACGTAATATTGCCTACAATATTCCATAGTTTAAATATTTAATTATCACATTATATTAAATAAGAAATGCTTGCAATAAAGTCATAACAATTACAGGTAAGAGTTCAGTGCTTTGAAATTGCTGTAATTATTAGCCACCTGCCATTATTATCTGCAATGACAAACACAGAACTGAAATTTATTTACCATGCAACTGATTATGGAACCTGGTTTCTGCACTTCTGAGCAAGACTGTTGTGTCCTGCAGCAGTACAGTTTGAGGTAGGAGGTGAGAGAGGAGGATGAAAAAATATTTTTAAGTGATCTATGTATAAAATCTCAACCTGATACTGACTGGTAACTAGTAGACTAATTAAAACACACCTGTAAACCAAGTTTTTCTTTGCTGGGAAAAAAAAAAATGCAAAAAGTAAGTGTCATAAAATACAATATTTTAGAACTTTTATCTTAAACAACAACTAATCCATAGATTTTTCTGATGATTTTGATGGTCCTTATGATATCTTGAAAATGTCTTATGATAAATTGATACTTAATTGTATTTGTAATATGTATCCTTTCATGACTGACTTCTCCCAGAAACAACAAAAATATGTTTAAGAATGCTAATTTTTAATTGTTATTTCAGTATTCACTTAATAAGCTAAAATGCAATTTCAATTATGAATCTAATAAATCACCAATATAAATAGTTTGCTCTTCATTCCATTCACTAGTCTTAAAAAATTCTCCGGTTTTGTGAACTCCTCAGGCAGCTATAAGAATGCTTAGGTTAATTCTAAAGGACTGCAGTTCTTAACCACAGTTAAAATTTGAAAACATTTAGAGGTGACTGTGAGCTAAATTAGAAACTGTAGCAGGAGGTAGTGATGCTCAGTTGTACGGTATCTTAACAGATACTCTGTGGATCGACACACTGACCTTGACAGAGTATTCAACATCTATTCAGGAAACGGATCCTTATTCATCTCAAAGCCACTTGACCGGGAAGAAACTCCCTGGCACAACATCACCATCATAGCTGCTGAAATCAGTAAGTTGGAGATCATTTATCATAGTAGAACTGAGGAAAGACAAATTCTACAGTACCTATGATATATCTTCTTTCTTTAGTTTTGCTCTCATTAAGATATTATCAATAGACAGAGTATCTTTAAATGTACATCTAAAAGTTCAATTTACTACTTTAGGACTATCTTTGCCCATTTATAAAAAGACAGTTAGGAGTTCTTGGGCTCCACAAAACCATGTATGGTATATATTAGTATATAACTGGTTCCCTGATAATTCACATCAAATAATTTGGTTCAAAGTGATGCTCTGGCTTTATCCTAAGGTAAGTCTTTAGAAAGATCCTTGGAAAAAAAGGTACCCGTGACAGACATATAGCACATTTTCAGAATTAGCACTTTAAACAGAGGAAGAAATTATGCTTTACCTCAATTGCTTTAACTTATGTCAGAAAATGGCTTAATTTGAAGCCAGGACTAGGGGAAATTCTTTCTCCTCCATGTCTGAAGCAAACCCTGGCCCTGAGTATTTCATCTGGATTCCTTACTATTCAGTTGGACCCTTTTAAAAGATGATTTTTTTTTTTTTTTTCCCCCACCAACTGATAACAGTCATCAGAGGGGAAATGGAGACACTGATTTTAGTGAACATCTTTTCTTCCTTCCATTCATTCTCCATATAGAGTCCCCAGGAGTTTATGTGCTTAACAGTCCAAGACTCAGCTAAAATGGAGAGATTAATTATATCTCCATTTTCAGAAAGACTGATGCTCACCCTCATACATGCTTTTTTATTGTTTGGTCAAATATGGTCTCCATTTTTGATGTGTGTACTGTGAGATTCATCTCCAGTGAGAGCTTGACCCTGGACATCAAGTTATAAAAAACAGTGGATGGATAACATCTACATATCTCCTTTTTTTGGTTTTGTTTTTTTTTTTTTACATCTTAGATGTTAGGTTAGAAAGGACAAATTTGGTTTGCTGGTTTTGAGGTCTTTTGTGCGTTGTTGTTGACTGACACTGTTTAAATGCTTTACTGACTTGGACAAGTTAATGTTCTTGACAGCTTGCTGTCAGGAAACAGCTTTTACCATGAAAAATTCATTGTACTAATGTATGGAATACAAGTCAATAATAACTCAGTGACCTGTTTTTAGTACAAATCAGTTTATATACTTCATATTATTTCAAAATATGTATACTGAAATAGAATAATGTTTCAAATATAAATAGTATTTTTATGCATATGGAATGTATGTCAGCAGAACATGAAATATCATTGGCTTAGTATAATCAAAAAAAAAACATTTATAATGTCTATTGGAAAATATATTGGGTAATTTCAGGTCTTTTCATAGACATCAACTGTAAAACTTTCTATTGTAATATAAATAATTCTCTTGTTTCAGATAATCCTAAACAAAGTAGCCAGATACCCGTCTTCATCCGGATTTTAGATATAAATGATCATGCACCGGAATTTTCCAAATACTATGAAACATTTGTTTGTGAAAATGCAAAAGCAGGACAGGTAAACAAATACTTATGTTACTGAAGAACTTGTAATGAAACTATCCTGGAATACCATCATGAAGACTTCAATATATCTTAATTCGAACAACTGCAACCCAGCCTCTTTATTCCCTACCTTCTACACAAACTACCAATCGATTCAAAAAAAGGAGGAGATAAAAGATACAGTATTTTACCCTTGTATAACAACATTGCATATAATTCAAAATTCTACTTTAAGGGTTTTTTTCATTCCTAATATCAAAAAATATTTTTCAGAACTATTTATGCATAATGCTAAAAAAACCCTTATACTGTTTGATAATTACATTTATTTAGGGACTTTTTTTTCAAAACCTTAGTTAATGTAACCACACCTTCAAGTACACAAAGCACGAATATCTATTATTATACTTCAGTAAACATGAAAAATAAACTTTTACATTTTAGAAAAATAAAAAATAATGTAACTCCATTGCAAATTTAACTTCAGTTTAGAATTAGGTTGAATTTGGGCAAAGTTCATACATACCCCTTTCTAAACTATCTCAGGATAGTCTAAAAAGACAATAACACGTATTGTAGAGAAATTAAAGTGATAATTTTGAACTGAGAAAGGAGGCAGATCAACAGAACAAAGAGCCAGGATATTACATAAATCATTTTATATTACTGCCATTACAACAAATACCTGTTTATGCTAAAGCCAGACAGCCTTTCAGTTTTAAATCCTGTGAAGAAGTATGTAAGTTTTTCTGATTTTTAATTCTGTATTTACCAAAGAACTGGATTTAATAGCAGATTGGGTACCTTGAGGTTGTCTTTCAAGCATGGGCCAAAGTCTATAGACTCTAGATGGATGCATTTTTGAGCAGAAGAAAAGTCTTGAGATCATTATTTTCACTACACAAATCAGTGGGCTCCTACTGTAGTGGAGAAAGGCCAGGGTGGTGCCTTAAACCTATCTTAGGTCTGTCCTTGTGCATCATTGTTTTTATGCTGGCATCATCCAGCTGATGTCGCGAAAAGGATCCGAATATAGGACATTTTGTTTGTCCTTATAGCATAGTGACCATACAACACTCAAGCTTTACAGGGCTGGGGCATATGGATACCCATCAGGAAGCATGCTCATCATTTAGCTTGGTTGTTGTCCAGTGTTGCATTCAACATAGTCAGGGGGCTGCACTAAAAGTAACATAGATGGTGTCTAAGATGAGTCCAGAATTTCAGGTCTTACAGAACTCTAGACAGAGCAAGAACATGTAATTTTCCAGTTGCAATTCAAATGATGTTTTGCGAATGGTTTAACTTTTTTTAAAAAAAAAAAAAAAAAAAAAAGAGACACCAAAAAAGGGAGAAAAAGAGGATACAGTGGATTGTTGGAGTTGCATTCAATTCTACTTATTTTTTGTTCATTGCTCCTAATTCTGGAATTTAGGTAAGTAAGTAAGAAAGACAGAGGATACTTTGAGTGAAATCACTTAGCTTTGGAGAGGTACTTGACCATTCTTTTAATTATTTTTTCAATAAAGCCTTACAAATTTTTATACAAATGACATAAATAGAGTCAAGAGAGAGAGATTATGCATATCAAAGGCAGTGATGAATTAAAACAGTGGAAAGAATTATCAGAAAAATTAACAAAGAACACTTTTAAAAATAAGTGGGGTTTATGGTGTTTTAACCAGTGACATAAGTTGTCATATAAGAATACAATTCAAGCCGTATAGAATGAGAAAGATTTTCCTAAATTTCCATTTATTGTACCCTCATAGTTTTGTTTTATGATTTATAAACTGTTTTTCCAGATGAAATACATTCAGATAATTCTAGACATTAATTTCAAACAGCTGGTATATCAACTAAAAAAAAAAAAAAAAAAAAAAAATCTCTTTGAATAAGATAAAATTCAGACAAAAAAATCTTAAAATTTCAGTATAATAACTGATAAAAAGGTGAACCATGTACTTTAATTGCATGACAAAAAGAAAGGTTCCAAAGCTTACAAATGAAAATTTCATTGAAATTAATCATGTGCAATTTTATCAACCAGCAAACACGTTTTCTCATATATTGAAACCAAATTTAATCAAGGCATACTGCATGTCAGTTTCCTTAACCCAGTTTCCATCTAGTCTAGCATACTTGATGAAACATCTACTAATGTACAAAATTTCATTTACTTTTCTGGTAAATTCTGTGCTTTCCTAACAGCAGAGATAACAGAGGCCTGTTAGGTAGGCACGTTGATGTTCAGACCTCCTTTATATCTAGCATACTAATGTAATTTCAGGAATTATTTTCTTTAATTGGAAAAAATCACAAAAATACTACAAAGAGAGTGTGCACAAAGTGTAGCTGAAGAATGAGACATCCAGACTGTTCTATCTCTTAACAACTGGATTCCTTAAGACAGGCATCTGAGTTCAATCTGGACATTTAGATATAGTTGACTTAGTATTTCAGAAAATTAATTACCTTTTGTATGTAAGACTACTTTTATTTTGGTGTCTAAAAATAGCGTTGAATATAGACATACAAACCTGATTATTTTGGCCAAGGATACTAAGTTCCAGGCTGCCCATATCACTCATGTTTAGCAGTCTCCCTAAAACACAATAAAGATATAGAATCATGTTGTGTCCATTTAGTACTACTCCGCCTTATTTTAACAATCACCCAAAGCAGCTGTCTTATTAGAATCATTATTGTTTCTTCACACATCATAGCAGCGCTTCTTCCTCTGGTTCTTATAGCAGGAAATCCAGACTGAAAAGATAAATGCATTTAGCTAATTTTTCAAATGTCTTTTTTTAAGTCAGGCCCAGCTATTAATCACACCACTCTCTAAATCTCAGGTGGATCAGGAGTCAGTCAAAATGATCAAATATTGCTCTCTGCCGTAAAGTGGCATTACTCATTCTCAACATCAGCTGATAGTAGAGGCTACATTTGTTGTTTTTCAGGTAGCTTTAGGAGGGTCAGAGGAAAGAAAACACTCCGGGTTCTCTCCTCTTCCCTGCTACTCTTTTGTCTCCAAACAGCGCTATGACTGGGGAGAAACATTACCACTAGAGGTGCGTAAATTACTACGTTCATTAGGCAGGAACAAATTTGTCACCATGCAAGTCATGGCTAATACACAGGCTAAAGAGAAGTATACTGCAGCCCTCCTTTCAAACAGTTTAGAAATCCCTAATCCTTTGATGGCATGCTAGAGCCCCAGGGACAGCTGCGGGGAAGGCTCTGGTATAAATTCTCTCATGCCCTTGTCAGGGAATTAATTGGGTCTTTTTTGCTGGATTAGAGGATGAGTCCTCTCCGTGGAAACTGGGAAGATTTACTTGAAAAGGAGACTGATATAACTGAACAAATTGCTAGTAACAATTTAGCTAATTTCAACACCCATCAGAAATATTATTTAAGAAAATAACCTGTGTCGCTGCTTTTGCACTGACACTATATTTTCCTGCCATACAGGGGCTCTCAGACATCAGAACAAAGAGATTGCTTTCTTCTCAGAAAGCTGGCAGTTTTCTTTTCATTAGTCTTCATGCCCCCTCTTTTTTCAGATGGAGCAGGAGATCACATTTTTCACACGGCCTTTGCTAATTATCAGTTATGAGTTGTTGCTCCATTGTAGCTGCCTTCTCTAGGTAGACACCTATTGGCTTCATTTAGTGAGAGATCCATGCTAAGAATGTCTGTCTTTAGAAGAACTGGAGTTCAAGGGAGAATTTTCCAGCTTCTGGTTAAGCATTCAGTTCTGCTTTAGCACTGGCAACGTATTTGTGGAACAGAGACAAGACTTGAAAACCAAACTGGTTTGCATTACCAAACATGAAGCTTTATCAAGTGGCAGACATTTTAGAACATTTCTTAAGATATAAAGTATCAAGATCAAAGGTTTATTCAAGCTTACACATGTGATGGAGACTGTTTTCTGCAGTTAGCACTACACAGCTGTATATGATAAAATTGTGCCTTAAAATGTGTGATTACTCAAGCCACAAAATGACAATATGGGCATCCACTGACAGCTGGATTGATCTTGAAACACTTCTATGAGGGGACACTTGAACTATACTATTACTTTACTCAAAAAGTAATGTAGCCACTTCAAATTCTACAAAAATCTATATCCCACTCACTTGCACTGTGGTGTGTTATTAATACATTCAAGATTAGTGAGAGATTTGCCCTAACAGATCACAGAGGCAGGAAAAGAGTTAAGAGCAAGAAAGGATAAGATAAACACAAATTTGCTCTTTAACCATTCCCTCAAAGCATTTCCACATGTTCCATACTATGTTCCATAGCCTATATGTTCCATAACATACTATGTTCCAATGCCTGGCAAAAGCACAGTCTCTCTCACAATATGTTTTTTTCACAGTTTATTGCAGACATAGCAGTGAGGTCTTTTCAGATTCCTTGAGATATATTTGTAGCACAAAGCAAGTTCAATAAATTTCAAAAATTACAAAGCCGGTGCTGTGAGATTCAGAATTTGTTCTTCCCTCTCTTATACCACTTCTGAAAAAAGTGTAAGACAAAACCAAACAGCAAAATATCCCAAATATTCTTCTCTCCAGTGCCCAGTGAGATTTTTTATCTCAGAAGCAGCTGAAAGTAGATAAATGACTTTTGAGAATTTCTCTGTTGTACAATTCTGGGTTTAACTAACAGCATAATATAACAAGAACAAAAGGCCAACTGATTCAAGTGGATTGAAGGTCTACTCCTCTGCATATCTATAATCATGTTCAAGAAACAACAAAATTCAGCAGCTTAACAACGTCTGTCTCCAGTGGTCTTACTTCTCTGAGAATGGAAATCTGATTTTCATGTTATATGAAAATTACATTCTTTTAAAACTTCAGAAAGGTATTGTCTACATAAACAGACTATCTTTAAATTCCCATGAAAGTGACATTATTTCTCATTCTTATTTATAGTGAATTTTAAAAGAAGTAAATTTGAAAAAAAGAAAAGGTTAAAAGTATGATAGCAACCACTGATATGCTGCTGTTTTAAAAAGAAGCAGCAGCAGATTACATGATGTACATTGTATTTGTCTCAAATCTTGCTTTATTAGTTGGAATTTTCAATCAGAAAATACATCTGTCCACCCATAGACTCCAATGTGCAACTGTAGTTATTCACATGACATGCCAAGCTAGCACAGCCTGAAAAGCCCTTCTTAGAAGTGGCTATCTGATGCTGACCACTATACTGTTAAAAGATGCCCTACTAGCTTATTGTTTACTTCAATATTTCTTGTATTCCTTTTAGAGGCAGTCCCTAGGCTGAGCCCAACCCAAGTCTCCTACTCGTGCAATTCTCTGTATCCACAAATGTAGCCTCAGAAACAGCAAGGGCATGCTCTAAAGTGCACAGGGACCCTTGATATTTCAGAATGCCCCTAAGTAACTTTTACTCCCTTTCTAACTTTAAAACAGCTTGAAGAAAACTGGAGAGCAAGCTTCATTTAGGGATGTACCAGATATGCGTAAGGACTCTGTTACTGGGAAATTAAATCATCCCCAATAGTTTTTTTCAAATGAGTATGAATAGCTAAAACATAGCCCGAATATAAGCTACAATCACAATTTTGTCTGTGTTGTAAGTCATGGCCTTAAAAATACAGTACACAGGAGAAAAAACAACCAACCAAACAAAAGCCAGAAAACAAACACCACCCACAAGCCCCAAAATAATATATAATTAAACTGTTTCCATATTTGACAAAATTATGCCAATGGGAAATAGATCCAACCCCCTTAACAGAATCTCTGGCTTGACCATGAAAGAAATTCTTCAAGAAATTTTTCCAGTAGAGGTAATTCTTCATTCACAACTCATCTTACATTGTAGAGCTGTTACAACCAGTTTGTCCTGAGTGCAAAGGAGAAAACTTTATGTAAATACCTAAGTTTAAGCTCTCGGTACCCTCAAAACCAAATGACCCCTAAAAACTTGAACTTTCTCAATAAGATCTACTTAACTAAGAGGTTTTTACTGCACATGTGAAGTGCACAGCCCTCAAAACAATGACAATAAAACTATATTTCCCAAATTGTGCTCATTCACATTGGAAACTATGGAAGAAAGAAAAAAAAAAAAAAAGGGATTTTTTTAATCTTCTCTAAGCCTGATATGCTTTAAACATATTTGAGTAAAAGGCAATTTCTTGAAATAACTCTTCTGTTATAAAACTTAACAGTGTCAGGGATATTTCTCTGAACTCCTGGTGAAAAGGGATCATAACTCAGTGTCAATAACTGCTTCAAGAGGGAAGAATATATTTCCAACATGAAAGTACAAAATGTACATTTAAAAGTACTATTTCTTTTTTTCATATAACTGTAACACTTAAGAATAGCCACATCTCTTTCATTTCTGCAGTGGTTGTCCTTAACATAATTCTTTTTTATTTGCAGCTGTATAAGTGGAAAAAAAAAAAATCTTTAATTAGATAACATTTCTACTTCCCTTTTACCTATTCGTCATTTGGAAAAATTCACCTGCAATCATTTTCTTATTGCTCTTCTATTCTCCCATCTTTCCTTGTGGAAGAACAGCTGGTTCTCAATTTATGCAGCCAATAGAGCAGGTAATAAGTTTGGGGTTTTGCTTGGTTGGTTGTTTCTTTCCTTCTTCTTCAATATGTTTTCAATGTATTTAGATTTCGTCTATGCCTGCTATAATTCTCCTCCATGTGAGTAGCACATAAAGGGAATCAAATACAGATCCTACAAACATCCCACTGACTACATCTCAAAAAGCCCTAAGATACACAACTGCTATTTCTGGTAGCTATGATATCAGGATGTTTTCTCCTTGAGTTTTTCAGCAAGCAATTGCTCAAACATTATCACTCATTTTACCTCTCTGATACTTTAACAATTTTTCTGTTCTTTCAAATGTGTAAAAATGTGAGATAAAAATGTTCTCATTTCAATTTTGCATTTTAGTCCTATCAGATTTTTTTTTTTTTTTTTTGGTAGCAATATTAGATTTTTGCATTAAACAACTCAAATCTAAAATCAAACACCATCCTGGTCTTGCTGCCTGTATTGCTACTCTCAGAGGCTGATTACAGCAAAGACAAATGCAATGGGACATTGGCGAAAATGTCATATATACTGAAAAGTCTACTTTGCCATAAACGTGGATTTGGTTAATCTTGGGAAACAAATAAAAAAAAGATACAAAATAAATCTAAAGAGCAACAATCATCAAATGCTTGGAAAAATGAAGACCTTCATATGTAGATATTATTCTAATCATATTTAGAAAAACTACATAATCCTGCCTTCAGTATAGTCACATCTTCTTGTACATGGCTGGTATTCACAAATTACCTTTCAAGTCCTTAATATGCCTCAATTTTTTTTTAATAACAACTTGATATTATTAGCTTTAATAAAAGTATTCTAAAATTAACTAGAAAAAAAAAAAAAAAAGGCCAAATACTCATTGTGCAGTACAGGAGTAGCAGCAGCAGTGTCCTGAACAAAACAATAAGAAAAAACACTTCCATGTTTTTGGTAGCCCTGTAACGATGTTTCTCTAATACAGAGTTTCATCCTGAGAGATGCTGGACACCCTCCAAAATTTAACTAGCTTCAAGTCCCACTCAAGCTGATGATCAGAGAAAGTACATAAGGAAAAGCCATTCTTTACTTGATTGCTGCAGAGCTTAAAAATTGCATTACTTGTCAATTATTGTATTTCTTGAAGAAGCCATGCTGTACTTCCCCTGGAAATATCAGAAAAACAAGGCTTGAAGTCTTTGATAACAAGTAGTTTGATGTCTGTGGGATTTCAAGGCACCCTGCATACAGGAAACACTCAAAAGCTCAAGACAGGCGTTGACTTTCACATGGCTTTGAAAGAAACAAGTCTTAGCTCTGAGATCTTTTTGCCTTAAAATTTAGGTGTCATAGGAACTCAGCTGTACTGAGTTGCAGCATCCTTAGCTGAAGCTTATTCCCATTCTTATGCCACCAACCTTTGTCATATTGTGATTGAATGCAAGCATGACCTTGTAAGTCAAGGTGGAGCGTGGGCACTCTCCAGTGCAATACCCACTAAGAAGTGCAAAGGACATAGCAGTCATTTATATGTCTCACTGGAGTTACTACAGGCAACCTGGTATGGCGTTATCTGCTTCATTTCACAAATCACAGCTGTTCCCAGGTTCTCAGTTCTGCAGCTGTTTTTCTCAGCCTCACAAAGTCAAATTGCTAGCATGTATGTGTGTCAGCATATACATGAGTATGTATCCCTACACATGTTTTGATGCAACAGGAAAGCCTGTGTAATCCAGAAGTACTGCTGAAGCCTCTTTTTTTTAGTACCCTCTACTCTGACCCTATGATGATATCATTATCACTTGTTCCCAGCTGAGTGGCCTTGCTAGGGCAGATGTCAATGCTTCACAGCCAGAGGTTTCAATTTAGGAGGGAGTAAAGCATCTCTTTTTATTATCTCAGGAGAACCAAGCATCCTGCCAATGCAGTACTTTGATTTATTACCAAGAGCAGATGAGGTAAACTGGGAATTAGACAGACTTAACAACTGGTTTCTATACTGCTCTGTGTCATTGACACATGAAGCCACAGGAGGTTTATGGCCTATTCACAAGGGCAATTGTTTCTGTATCACTGCAATATACTGAGTAAAAATCAAAGTACAGCACTGTTTTGCAGTGAAACTGGTCTCTTTCTCATCCTCCTTTATGTGTTTAAACAATAAACCAAGAATTTGCTTACTGTAGCATCTGCTGTGTTTATGTAGGGTAAATTTGCCTTAGGACAGTTTGTGTTTTCATACAGAGATTCACTGGATTTTTACTGGACATGAAAAGCAGTTATCTTATTTCAAATGCTAGATTTCTAAAATAGCATGAAATATTGTATTTTTTTTATAGCTAATACAAACTGTGAGTGCAGTTGACAAAGACGAGCCCCCTCGAGGACACAGATTTTTCTTTGAATTGGTGCCAGAATTTGCTGTTCATCCTAACTTCTCCATTGTAGACAACAAAGGTAACTGCTCAGCAGTACCATCCTCCTTGCCCCAGCCCCAATACCACATAAAACTTCATCTAGCAACATTTACTGATTTCTGCTTTTCTGTTCTAGATAACACAGCAGGAATTATGACTAGAAGAAATGGATACAGCCGTAGTAAGATGAGTACCTACCTCCTGCCTATCATAATATTTGACAATGACTACCCAATCCAGAGCAGCACTGGCACGCTGACCATTCGAGTGTGTGCCTGCGACAGCCGGGGGAACATGCAGTCCTGCAACGCTGAGGCCTTGCTCTTCCCTGCTGGACTCAGCACAGGGGCACTGGTTGCCATTCTCCTCTGCATCATCATCCTGCTAGGTACGTATCGTGACACGATGTTTAATTGACTAAGCAAAGGTCTGGTCAGTCCTAGACCCCTGATTTCTTTAACTTCTTGCTCACATGACCTGGCAGAACAATATATTTTCAGCTGCTTCCTAAGACGGCAAAGAAGCTGGAAAAGGGGAGAGGGAGCTACTATGGACCGTTTGTCATCATTACTATTCAGAAGAATGTGCAAAAATAAAGAGAATATTAATGTCATTTAAATAAAATAAATTTGAAAATCTGGGGTCAGTTTTAGAGTACGCTTATTTGAATAATGTTTTTCATTATAAACAGGTCTTAATTTAGATACAGGACTTTAAAATCAAATTCCTGTTGCTGAGTGATAAGTTTCTCAGTGATTAAAAAATATCAATTACACTAACTATTTAATCATTAATTATTTGTAATTTTTATACTCAGGAAATAGCTGAAAACCATGCAAGAGAAATCTTCAATTGCTTGCAAGTGGTAGAGACAGTGGCTGATTAAATAAAGTGTGAGCACAGAAGTTAGATGTATGTTTGGAGAGATGAGGTGATATATGGAGAAACTAGAATAAATGCTAGCTCATAACCTACTGTAAGAACATGAAACTTGCAACTTGCATGTTTTGCTTACAAGAGAAATGCCTCCTTAAAAGTTCCATCATCCCTTCATTCCAGTCAAAACCTGTGGAAAACCTCCTTCCCTTTCCAGCTATCCTAGCAAAAACAGATTGCTGCAGGGTCAGTGACAAGATTACAGGTGTCAGTTCATATAATTCTAAGGTAATCACTTTTTTTTCAGCTTTTCGACTGGATTCAAACTGCCTCTGGTAAATATTCAGAGGACCATAGAGGTTGGTAGGAGGAAGGCAATGTGTAGGAACTATACCTGTATTGCTGAGCATAGGGAAGGAAGGCTACTTATCTCTGACAAACTGATTAAACATACTGGACGTTGCCCAGGCATAGCCTGAGCAGCAGAACTTGAAAGGTAGTATTTCCAGGAGGCAATTATGTTTCAAACTCTGCCAGATCTGGCTCTACACCTTGCATAGTTCTTAACACCATGTCAGCAGGCTCCTGTCTTTAGAGCCATCTTTCATGCCTCAACATAGACCATGAAAAGTGTACCATGAAACACATAGCCTTACTCACTCACTAGGTAGACATCACTCTGATGGGCTGCAATGCTTCAGTACAGAAACACTGAACTGAAAACAAAAATCAAAGTGTGCCTTAGGACCATGAAAGCACATGAGGCTCAGGGACCAGGGCCGTGCCCTGTGCAAAACAAGTGCGACCACTTCATGTCTCTTTGAACAGACCCCACTGTACTTAGTCCTTACAGTCCTGTCTGTACTCTAATACAGGTATAGCTGAAGCCAGAGTAGTGTAAGTGTGAAGAGCATCCAAACAAAATTGTTAGTCTACAGCTGGTGTAATTCTTGGCACCTTATTTAGTTGTTCAATGAGATGTAGGATGTTAGAATAGTAGATTAGTGTCAACATGCCTAAAGTAGGAGAAACATTTTAGTACCTGGCTGTGAAAGATACTCCTTAATCTTTCAGTGATCTAGCCTACTGTTGTATATGAAGCAACATATGTAAGTGGGCTATTATTTGTCTAGCATCAAGAAAACTTGAAAAGAATGGCTCCTGTACAGATACAAAACCTGCAAGTAAAACACGAGTTTTACAGTCACAGGATTGTGCCACAGCATGTGGAAGATCTCAAATACCCCCTCCCTACCCACAGCATGTCCAATCTTCCCTTTTATTTGACAGTAGTCATATCAATCAGAATAAAACTTTGCCTCCTAAGACTCAACAAAACTGCTCATCATTGCTATGCCTCATTTGCTGACGATCTTGTTGGCCTGTCCTATTTACTTCAGCTGCTGGGGCTAAGGATAGGTCTTTCAATGTATTTAAGCATTGAATTCCTACGGGAATCAATAACATTTAGGCACCAGCATGCATTTGCAAACCTAAACTTCAGTATTTCATCTCCCTCTGTAGAAGTTCACTTCTGTGTCAATCCTGACCTCTCCAGAAGGCAGAGTTATTCAACTAACGTTTCTTAAACTAGGGGGAACATGTTTTAAAGGAGAAATATTTAGTATCAAAGGCTGGATTTCAATTCTTGCAGTCATTGAAGCCAAAAATAATTTTGTCAATAATATTGATAGCTGATGGTCTTCGGGTTATTATATGTCAGAAGGACAAGTAGATCCTATTTTCAAAAGTGACTTGGTACTTAGGAATACCTAAATTACTAGCTTTCAAGAATGTGAATTACTTTTGACAAGGAGATTCAACTACACTTGATGAAATCACCCTTAGTGGCTGCCAGGAAGGTGGTACTTCACAAAACTAAAATCAAAGTCAAACCCTAGTAGGATGATATATTTTAAGATATCATCTGCTTTTCAACTTCAGCTTAAGCATATATTTATTTCAAATAGATATTTTAATAATTGCTCCCATAGTTTTAAGAAACATAAGTTTTTGACTTCTATAAAATTATTAATATGTTTTCCATATCAACTTCAACTCGGAGATAGCTTTTATCCCTATTTTTCTCAGTAAAAATCCCATTCCAGCCTTAAAACTTTTCCAGTTCAACAGTTATTGCAAAATATTTTGCTTATTTTTTCAATTTCTAACCTCTAATTTCTTCAATCATCTTTTGTTTCCTTTCAGTATTAGTTGTCTTGTTTACTGCCCTCAAGAGACAGAGGAAGAAAGAACCCTTGATCATCTCAAAGGATGATGTTCGGGACAACATTGTTACCTACAATGATGAAGGAGGTGGGGAAGAAGACACCCAGGCTTTTGACATCGGCACACTGAGAAATCCAGAAGCAAGGGAAGAAAGTAAGATGAGAAGAGATGTTATCCCAGAAACTATATTTCAGATAAGACGGACAGCACCTCTTTGGGAAAACATTGATGTCCAAGATTTTATTCACAGAAGACTAAAGGAAAATGATTTAGACCCAGCTGCCCCTCCGTATGATTCACTAGCAACATATGCCTATGAAGGAAATGATTCCATAGCAAATTCACTCAGCTCCCTGGAATCACTTACTACAGAGGGCAACCAAGACTATGATTACCTCAGCGACTGGGGCCCTCGATTTAAAAAACTAGCAGATATGTATGGTGGAGAGGACAGTGATAGAGACTGAAAAAGTAATCTGTGACCTGGTCAGTGTTAGTGGAATTCATGTATATGTTACTAGAAAAAGTGACCTACTCTCATTTGGGAATAAAAAATTTACAAAAAAATAGGTGTTGTCTTAGTAAGGGTTTTCTTAATCAGTAAGTCAATGTGAATGAATATGAATGATTTAGATTTAAAAAAATCTATAATTAATCTTCTTTGCCTAGGAACCTCCAATGAAAGGGTTTTTTTTTTACAATGAAAAGACAATAAAAGGCTTTTTGTGCCTTTAATAATGAGATGGAAACTTGATTTTTTTTAAAAAAATTGCTTTGCATTACCTTTCTTACTAGGCTGGGACATTGTGCACCTGCATTGTAACATATTCTCAAATATATACTTTAAAAATATTAATATTACCGCCATATTTATTGACTTAAAGAATGTCTGTGTTGATTCATCATATTTTTATATATGTATATTTATATTTTTATATTTATATTAAATAAATTAGTATTTATTAAAAACAATACTCACGTACTTTGTTAATAATAAAGCACTGTCCAATCTTTATGAACAAATGAAAACTCATATTGTGAAATAATTAATTTTTTTAATGCATCTTCTTATATTGGATTAGTGGTTGAAATGTACTGTGCAAGAACAATATGGAGAGAGTGTTCTTTACGGGGAATGCAGTGTAGAAAAAAGAAAAGTTATTTTGAAAAAAGGAGTATAAATAAATGACTTGCAATGTGTATTACTACATGGCATAATAATATAGTTTCATCGTGAAACTTGCTCCCACATACCTTCTTATACGAAGTAACCAGAGAGAGGATTTAACAGATATATGCCTTGGCATTTAAGGAACCATGAAGGTTTATTCTTGTAGAACCAGAGAGAGGATTTAACAGATATATGCCTGGGCATTTAAGGAACCATGAAGGTTTATTCTTGTAGATATGAAAACTATTTTGTAATAGTTTTTAATGGAATAATTAAGCAAACATCAATAATGAAGGATTTTGTATTGCAATCATACTTTGAGGTTTGAGGCAATTAAGCAAATCAGACATGTTTCTAATAGCTTTTTTTGAAGTCAAAGTGAGCTAAACAGTAAAACAAAATCCAACTAATATTTTGTTAAAGATGCCAATATTCTCTTTCTTCAATGAAGTGCATACATTTGCATATTTTCTAAAGCCTTAATGACAATCTTCAAGTATATATATGTGCTTAAAATCCATTTTCTGGATCAGTTTTTATGCAATACGAATGTCTTTTCAAAGCACAGGATAGGAGGAATTTACATAAATCATGTGTCTAACTTTAAAAGTTGCAATGATTTCTATACATGCATTAAAAAAAAAAAAAAAAAAGAGCAAAACAAAATAAACCTTAAATGTATGAAAAAGAACCAAAATTTTCAATAATATAGGATGTACAGTATCCATAGCATTTTCATTTTTAATATCAACATTAGGGAAAACCAATTGCATATAGATTTACAAAATAATAATGTTTTAAGGTTTTCACTAGATTACTTGGTTATTTTTCAAATCTTTTCAGAAACAAAATTAAGATACACATTGCCAATATAATGTGGACTACTGAGACATGCATCTCTTACCAAAAAGATAATAAAGAAGCCACACACAAGGTCACTTCACCCAGACATAGAAACCACATGCCTGCCTAATGTTTTCCATTCTACAGTGTTGACTTTCATATTATTTGTCTAAAATTTCTCTTTGCTATTATTTATTTCATCCCTCTACCATATTCTTCTGCCTTCCCCAACGATGCATCTCAAGTTTTCTGACACTGAACTACTTTCTGGGGGGAGACGTGTGTGTGAGTGTGAGGGGATTGGGATTGCAAATAAGCACTTGAGACAGCCCACTGGGATTTGTATATGGGGTATGTAAACCTACATGGCAAGCAAAAAACTTTGGTGACACAAAAAAGTCAAAATAACCCACAGCCATGTGGAAGTCATGTACATGGATTTGATGTAGTAACAAGATATTGGTGTACAGCTCAGTAGTTTAAGAATGCATATTTCTTTTTTCCTTTTGAAGGTCTGAAGAGAAATGACCAGGAAAAAAAAAAAACAAAAAAAAAAAAAAAAAAAAAAAAACTTGTGACTACTAAGGGACAAGATAAACTTACTAACTCCTGAGGAAATACTGTGGGATTTAGTCATCATTCCAAGCAGACTTAAACTGATTTTGAATGTGCTTTCCACAGGGTTAAGAGCAAATAAGCTGAAAAAAAAGTAGTGAAAAGGAGCAAAAATGATCACTGAAACATTCTACATGTTTTTTCCAAGGAACCCCCCCCCAATAATAAATCCATTCCATCTCAAACGCAGGGAAAAATAAAAATATAAAAGAAATAAAGGAAGAGTAGATGATGAATGTGTTGGGTTTTAATATTTATGCATTTTATATTTCTTTCCACTTTAAATATTTTTTTTCTTAACATCCTCAGAGTTACAAGCTTATCCAGACAGTCTTATCAGTAAAAAATAATGCTGGAAACAATCTCCAGCAAAAGGTTCCATCTTTCAGTGAAATGCTGAAACAGACTCATTACACCAGGTTAAACAACTTAAGTGCAATGACAGCTATACACAAAGATGGCTAAATTTTTTAGTAATTTCATAAAGTGGTTGTTTCCAGAATAGATGAGCCTGCAGTGACTTTTCTTATGCATTGGTGACAGCAGGCATTAATGCCTTCTGCTCTACCAAAGGCATTTCAATGTCTAATGGTCTAATATACACTGAAAGTTGTATTTTGAAGTCACATTTACACTTCTTTCCTCAGCTGTGCTAAGTAGACAGACAGAACATATAAGTGTTTGGGTCATTGCATACTGGAGCATTTTTCCATGTTACGTAAGAAAAAAAAAAAAAAACTAACCAAAAAATCCAAAAACCAGGATCTGGAAGTCAGAGGTTTCTGTCTTGTCTGTGGGAATGGAAGAGAGAGGTAATCTAGAAGAATTTTCCAAGAACACAACATGAATATTAACTGTATGCATATGGCTGTCTATATGTACAAGTGAATGTATATACATGCATATACTAAATAAACCCTGACTTTATAAGATTAACAAACAGAAACCCTTAGGTACCACTTCTGCCCAAACAGATACCAGTCTAAAAGGAAAAAAA
The DNA here is from genome assembly GCA_030323915.1 of Brotogeris chrysoptera. Taxonomy (NCBI): domain Eukaryota; kingdom Metazoa; phylum Chordata; class Aves; order Psittaciformes; family Psittacidae; genus Brotogeris; species Brotogeris chrysoptera. The sequence goes on from JARCZZ010033344.1 coordinate 39,078, forward strand.
AAAACTGGCAGAGTACAAAACACTTTCAATTATGTGCAACCCAAAGGACATAAACCAATTTGATATTTTTGTTAGAAGTTATATTTTACTCTTTAGTTCAGTTTCAGCTCACAATTCAAAGTAGGAGGGATCTGGCTTGAACTTCACTTAAAAATTACTTCCAGATTTGAGATTTTGCATCTTCATTAAAATCTCACAGAAATGGAAATGCAGAAGAGAGTGTTGCGAATATCGCTGCTCTTGCATTCCAAAGAAATCATGCTGACGTTATTCTGTAGGGAAAGTAAGTGCCTCTGCGGAATCAGCCTACCCGCTGTCACAGGGCACATGAAGCAAAGAAATCCAGGAATATTTCCTTCTTTGCTTTTACTCCCTGCCCCCCATCATTCCCATTCAAAGCAAAGCACTCTGTAACACCATTAGCCCACTTCAGAAAAATTCAGTAGAATACTTTTCAGAAAATTCCAGATCACCAATAAAGCAGAAGTGACAATGTGTTCTCACAGCTTCAGTGTCTTTTTTCTCTTGCTGTTGTGCACTGTTTTAGCAGGAAATACATTTTCAGAGCAGTCCCGTGACTTAAAATATGAGCATAATCCTGATTTTATTCATTTTACCTTAGAATTTGACACAGCTCCTGTCATAACACATATTAATATACCTTCGTCAAGCTTGGAATGAATTCTATAGTTTTAAAAAGCTTTTGCTTTTAGAGTCAGTGTGCCAAGCATTTCTCCCATCACTTCTCAAAAGGGAATGACAGGCTGTAAAATGTAAGCCTGCACAAAAGCAGGTTTTGATCTTTGGTGGAAGTAAAATGATCATAGCGTTGTTCACTGCTTACAGTTTTGTCCTTCAATTTACCTTTTAGTTATTGGTAGACATTTAGACTACATTAGAAACAGTTTATGAACCATTAGAGCAGGGCAAGAATATCTCTGGAGCAGCACAGGATCAAAAGTCCAGTCAAGGATCCTTACAGCCTTCCTTTCCCTCCAGCAGCAGGAGGCAGAATGACCCTACCAGACACTGCCTCACAGAAGTACATACCTGGCACTTACTACTGGAAGAAGAAGTGAAAGCTAGAGTTTCACAAGTGAAAATAGTGAAAAGGAAATTAGGGCTGGGATTTTTGTCACTTGAGAATTACTCTTGCAGCTGTCAGGAAGCAGGCTGCTAGTTGCTAGGAGCAACGATAATACTTCTTATATAATGCTTTTCATCCCCAGTTTTTAAAGCTTTTTACAAAGAAGGTCAGTGTCATTATCACCATTTTATAGGCAGGATCAGCACTTGTTTGTGCACCAGTTTCCCCTAGGACGACCAGTAAGACAGTAGTGAAGGCAGGAGCAAAATCCTGCTCTTCTCTTCACAGGCGTTGCGGTCAGCTAACCATTCAGGAGGCTTTTGTTTTGTACCTTCAGTGCTTAAACTGTTGAGAAATTTTGCTTTTAATTAGCTTTTACTGCCTCACAAATTTTAGACATCCTATAGGAAGATGCCTTTCCACTGGACATCGTAAGTCAAAGATCCTTTCCAAATTAAGGTTTTGCTTTGGACACCTATGTGTTTCTGAGACAAGTCCAAGGTAGTTGTAAAGCAGAAGCTGAGGTGCTTCCTTCAGGGTGCTTTCTGCAGGAAAGAGAACAAAAGAGGATTTTGATTACAAGTGGAAAATGAAAAGGAGAGACAAACCCTTAAAAGCCCTAAAAACTACAAGAATATGTTCAGATTTGGCAAATAAATAGCTTTAAAAGGTTAATCTTTCATTGAAAGCAGACATCAATGCGACAGAAGGGGTGGATGATAGAAGAATATCAGGTTGTAGTTCCCAACACCAGCTGGTCTCTTCTTCTTCAGAACTAGTTTTTTGTTTCTAAGGACTCTTTCAATGCCTTTCCATTTGATTTCTTGATGAGACGTGATTTTTTGATTGCTGAAAGAAATTGCTGGTTTTTTTCCCTGCTGTTCCAGATTTGTAATTTAACGGCATATCTTTAGAAGCAAACTTGACCAACACTTAGCAGATGCAGAGAGAAAACAAGACATGAAGAGGCTCTTCATTCTTATCCCTTGTGTAAGTGAAGGGCTTTGTTTCAACTAATGTTCAAATTAGAATACGGGATGTACACTAAGCAGCAGCACTATGCAAGGGGATCCAGAGTAAGAGCCAAAATGAGTAAGCAGCTTCCCCACCTGCTAACACATATGCTGCCATCTGCAGCTTACTGACCAAGGGGGAAGTTTGATCTTTTCCAAAGCAATGGCAGCGTACTTTTTTCTGTGCTACGGCTGAGTGCCTTCAGCCGTCCTGTGGTAGTGCCAGAACATTTGTTGTCACTGATGTTCGGCCAACCCTGTACTGTTTTACAGCCAGGTTTTGCACAGCACTACCAGTAAGGGCCAGATTTCACCCACTGTATATTTCTTCCAAAAATGTGATATACTGCTGTACTTCATAATGCCAAATTCATTGCAAAGTACTGTGAGAGATCACACTGTATTTTTTTAGAGGAAATAAGACCCTCATGTTAATTTCTCTTGATTTAATGAAAGTCCTTGAAAACTAAATGAAAATTAGTTTTCCGTTACATCATTAATACACACACCTGAACAAGTTTTACATAAATTAAAAGCTTGATCTTAAGAATCCTATAAAGTGAGTTTAAATAAATATTAAAGGGTTAGGTAGAATTGTATATAATTTTTATAATTTCTGGAAAAAATATTCAATTTTTAAATAATCTTACAAAAACTATGAATCTATGGTGTCTTACATAAAGTGAAAAAAAAAAAAAAGGTATACATTTCTACCTAGTAAATAAGGGCTTTCTTGTAAAAAAGATTTATAAATCTGTAATAGAAGGAAAGCCTGAGGAAAGCAGTGGTATCTTTCAGCCAACTATATAGGCTGCTTTAATGAAACCAGACTACATTTTAGGCTTATAAATCCCTTCTCCTCAGGACTGACAAAGACTAGAAAAATCTCCAACGCCACTCAGCACTTAAGCGTTTTAAGTCCATATACCAAATTGATTTAAAATTTTTTATTAACATAAGTTCTAATTATAAATTGCAAATTGTGAGTATTTTGGTAAAATAAGATTTGCAAGAGGATTGTGCTGGCATGTCCTATAGCTACGTTTAGGAACATTTGCTAATCAATACTTTATTTAACTTGCTTTTATCATATTTGTATAAATATAACAAATCAGTTCATGAGAAAACATTCTTCTAATCTCACTTTTCAGCAAGCAACACTGCCTGAATTTTGTAAGATAGGACTGTCAGCACACCCAGGGAGAAAGAAGAATAATTTCAAAGTGGCTAGTTGAAAATTACTATATAAACCAGTTTGCAACAAAATAGTTCACAATTCGTATGCACAATACATACATATTCTAAATAAAATTTACTATGTAATTAAACACCTGTTTATCCTGTAGCTGTTGCAATATATGCAGTTCTTTAAAGTATCACACACAACTTCTTTGGAGCCAAGTAATCACAACAGACACTGGATTTTAAAAATTCCCTGCCATATTGCGGTTATCCTGACAAAGATGGGACCTTTGAACTCTCAGGTTGCAGCCCCCGATGGCAAAAATCAAGAGAAAGAACATAACATCTGACTCCAAACCTTCATTGTTCTAAAGCCAGTTACATTTCCGATTCAGTAAGTCTCAGATAAATTCAAATCTTCCAAACAATTCTTGGATGTAGAGTACTGTTACAGACAACACTCTAAAGTTACAACATCATCATGGAATCAGGCCTGCATGATTTTGTTTATGCCTGCAGTTCCATTTAGTGATGTTATTGTTCTAAATATCCTAGTGAACCAGGACACTGAGGACAAGGGTGAATACACCTGTGAAAACAAAAGTTCATTGGCAGCTTCAGTGGTTTCCAGCTTTGAGAAGAACAATGTAAAGTGATTATTACATTATACTTGGGAGTTTCAGATTTAATTTTCTGTTCCCCGTAGAGCAAATTATTTTGGATTTCGATAGCCATCTGTCCACAACATCATATTGTTTCATTATGGACTGTGATGTAGGTGAGGGATGTCATGATAAGCATGTATAAAGTTCTTTTAATAAAGAGTTTATACTGCTTAAAAATATAAATCTAAGCAGCATGAATCTACATAATATATAAAGCTTTGAACCTATATAGTGCTTATCAGCAGTTCTGAACAACACTGTCATATTCTACCAGGTTCAAGAACATATCCATTTTACCTTGAGTTCTCTGTTGTCTTTTTTTTTTTTTTTTTCCAATTAACCCCATGACTTTTACCTGTAGTCTCAGAGTATATAGGAAATTATTTACTGTTATATAATACCTTGTGCATCTGCATACATCAATGTAGTGCTAACATCTAATTTTGTAGTACTACTTTTCTCATTGAGTAAAGCTGAAAAAGCAACTGTGGATGTTGTTCTGCTCTCTGTATGCTGCTGCAGCTGATGCACTACTAATCTTTTGTGCATATAAGCAGCCAAACTTGCAGACTTTTTAGAACAGACAGAGAAAACTAATGTTCTTTCCCTTTCCCACCTGAGACACTAAGAAATTCCACCAGCAGTTCAGGTTTTTCAGGTTGCTCTAGACATTCAGGCACTATTATTTTTCCCAAGAGAGGCTCTGTAGGCCAATAATTGAATTATTTTAAATGTTTCAATTTCTCCACATTCATTTATGAAGCAATGATTCATTCTCATTTCAGGACAATAAAAGATCTGTTTGGTTTTTTTTTTCCCTGAAGTTTTTTCCTCTGTAAAAGAATAATACCAGTAAGCTCTAACAAGTGGCCTCTAGAAATGAAAGGAGAGAGCTTGGTTTAATACTTATCCTGACCTGTCCTGGACTATCATTTTAACAGCCTGATATAGGGAATAACAGAGAACCCTTTAATTTTGGAGAGTAGCATAATTTTTAGAGAATAGCATAAAGGTTTTTTTTTTTGCAATCTTAGGCCTTAAGCAGCTGTGTTTACCAACCATTATAACAAGTATGTGTTACGATTAAGCTGACCAAGAAGCCTCTGTTCTTAGAGCAATTAAGACAGATAGGAGGAATTAAGCTGACCAAAAAGCCTCTATTCTTAGAGCAATTAAGCTGACCAAAAGCCTCTATTTCTAGAGCAATTAAGACAGATAGGAGGAACATAAAACAAAGATGAGGAGAACTGAAAGACCTTGGTTCCAGGAATGAG
>JARCZZ010033345.1:0-24624 GCA_030323915.1 Brotogeris chrysoptera
CCTGTGCGAGTTGCATTCTTTTAATTCTCCTCCCCATCCCCCTGGGACTGGGGGAAGAAAGAGGGGAGTGAGTGAGTGAGAAAACTGCGTGGGTGGGGGTCTTAAACCACGACAGTCATGCACCTGTAAAACAATGAATATTAACATTACACCTGTAAGATATTTTTCTGAGGTTAGGCCCAAGAGCATGAAAAACTATGATTTAATCCCAATGAGTCCAGACATGCTTTCCAAATTGCCTGGGAACAGCGACAAAGAGGCATGGCTACTCACAAAAAAAAAAGCCTCTGTGGAAGTTGTAACACAATGTGGGACAGACTTAGTATGAAAATGTCTGGAGGAGAAGAGAAAAGGTCATTAAATGTTTGAGGGTAGGTAAGTGAGACAGGCAAGAGGATGCGTAAATATAAAAGAGGTGTAATGTGTCTCTGAAGAATGAGTTTTTGAGAGAGGAGCAAGCTGGAGCATCAGCTATCTTTTCAAAATATCATTTCAAGCTTTATAAACAAAATAACCTGTTTAAGTGTATTTTGTCATTCAGCTCTGAGGAGAAGATCAGATATCTCATATCTGCACACTTATTTCAGATAGCTGAAACAGTAAAATTTAATGAAAATGCATTATTGAAAATGCATTATTAAAAATGTATCACATAGCAAACTATCAAATTAAGATGTATTGTATTTATTTCACATATAGCATACTTGGATTAAACTATCTAACAGCAGTTTTTTGTGATATAAACATATTTTAGGAGCCTGAAGTTTTATTTGTAATGACTTGCATGCAGAATGGTTCTCCTCTAATGAAAATAGGAAATATGATGAGCATGAATGACTACATTGCTACCAGTCTGGGAATAAAAGCCATTTTCTTTTGTTGGAATGTATGTCTAATAGGTTCAAATAATGACTGTGTTATTTTTCCAGTATCGTATGTGCTTTGTTAAGTACTCCCCTTTCTCTTGTTCCATCATTTATGCATGGAGTGCTGACAGCGTCCTTCCATCTCATGTCTGTGAAACAACTCCCCCCCTCTCCTAAGCAGACTCCTCATTACTGTTATCCTGAAGCTTTAACTGACAGCTCACTGGTATTCAACATCTGAATATTCTGAAAGACCAGTATTCTGCTGTTTCCAGAAATGTCTTGCTCGAATGCCTGATGTTTCATGTGCTGCTTGAACAACGCCACATTAGCAGAAGTATCTGGCTCTGTGTGACTATGAACAGTCAGTGGTTCATTAGGTTGACTTGAGCAAATGATCACCACATTTCTCATGGGGAAAATGCATTTGACCACTTCCTTGTGTTGGACCCAGCTTTGTTCCCTTACGAAAAAGTCACACAACATTTGTGCGCACATTCAATGAGGCTGAAACAAGCTGGACAAGTCAACAAGTCAAGTACAGCATGTTTGGTCCACATGCATATTAAACACCAGAAAACAGATCTGTATCAAATCATATAGCAGAATATGTGCTAGAAATGCCTAAGACCAGGAAACCAGTGAAGATACATTTTGTAATTTTAGCTCAGTACAAGACATGCTGAGCTGAAGCAACACAGTGTTATAAAATTCACCCCAAATTTGCATGCATACGAGAAGGTAATAGCTTTTTATTGTGGTGCTGTGAAAGAGAATGATGGAATTATTTGAAAAAGATACTAGAGGTTCCAATGAAGATGCTGTGTAGTGACCTCTGTAATAGCCTGTTTCACTGTGGATTTATAAATGTAATAATTAAAGATGCAACTTTATGGCATAATATCCCTCGTCATAACTTATGGGAACAATGACTTTCCCTCTTTACAATAAAGCATAATGTCATTAAATTTGTGCTTCACACAAGGGCATATTAGATACAAAAATAGGATAATCCATTCACTACAGTCTGGTGTGCTCAGTTAGTATAGAGTTACATGACTACATTGTTACACTATTGGATATGTGATGAAGATGCCTCACAGGGGGCAGAGAGCAGGAGAAGAGAAGGTAACCCTTTCAGGGGTCTGAAACATTCCAGCAGAGTCCACACTGTTTTTCCCCTGGAGGGTCAAATTCAAAATACAGCACTGAAGATTGCTGTAGTGCTGTATCCCCAGGCTTTGCACAACTGACCTCACTGGAGGCAGCAGATGAACATTGCTTGCTTTCAAACATAAATACATTGCATGTGCCATTCCAGCTGAAGAAAAGAGTAATAGGTGATAAAACAGCCATTCCAATCCTTCTCAAGGTATGACTGTGCACAGCCCGCTGTGTTCTGCGATGTCTTCAAGCAGCCATCAGGAAGCATGGCAAAGTCTGGCACCTGCCAAGATTAGTCAGTCTTTGTTTCTAGCTAAACTTTGACATGATTGGAGCCTATAGAGTTGCTATTCAGTGAATTACTGCTAATGGCATTAAATCAGAGCAGCCAGTTACAGTACTTCTCAATCATTCTGAGTCCTCACTTTGCCAGTTAACTAAAATATTTTATGTTACTATTAGTCACAAAGCCTCGGCAAACAGACAGTAAATTTAGACAGAGCCTGGGATCTTGAAAAGTTACACCCTGCTTGTGTCAATTTATTGTCACTCTTTGTGTTAGTACAAAGACTTGGGCTTCCCTACTGATCAAGATTTGAAATACATAGTCATAAAATATCCTTTAGGAGTGGGCCATTGTGTTAGCAGTAGAAAATCATGTTCTGCTTAGTGGAGACATTAATGGTATGTTCATTAGAGGAGAAAGTGTATCTTCCTATCTATGAGGCTGGTATGTATTGATTGGGTCATTTAACATATAAGTCACAACCTATAGGACTTACTGAAATCCTCATTTGCCTCCGTATTCACTGAACTGCAGGATGCATTGCATGTACAGTGTTGTAGGAGTTGTGCCTAGGACATTTGAATAGGCTGCTGTTGAGAGGGGTGCCTGGCCCCCAATCACCAGTGGAAGATCCAGACCCCTACCTTGAACAGAAATGGTAAAAACATCCTTTCATGTGTCAAGTTGCAATATTGGTGATAATCTGTCTAACCTGAAAAACAGGAGAGAAGGGAGGGCAACATTGTGAAGCAAAATAATTTCAAGTTAGAACCTCTTTATGTTGTCAGAAAGAGCTGCCTAGCTAGTGATGCATTTGTATTAGAGATGCCCAAAGGGAGGAACAAAGAGGATGAGGGTGCCTTTGTTAACACACAAACCAATTCACTATTAATTCATGTCAGAAGGGGAGTCTGTGCTCCCTCCACAAAGTTCTTGTAACAAAAAAGCATTTTAGAAGTTAAATGTTTTCTGGAAATCATTTTAAGATGGCCACTCTGCTTAATCAGCATGAAGTTCAGTTCTGCATCAGATTACTAAAGCATACCATTACCCCCCAAGGGCTTAAAATTCCTGCAGTTTCATATCAGTCATTTTGCCATGAGCACTGCAATTCCCATAACATGATCCAGGTCTTGGAAATAAGGGTAGGAACAGTTAAAGTATCAACATGAGCTTGTCTGACACAGGCTACACTGATAAAATATGCGTTTCCAGATGTTTGGCTTCAGAGCATTATTCAAACTGACATACTGTGAAGATTTATCTTAATCCAGCCTAAAAGCTACAACCTGGTCAGACAAAATAAAAAATAATAAAAAAAGAGAAATATTTCTTTCTTTTTAGATCCAGTGGAAGACTGTTGAAACCCCCAAGTGGCAGTCTGTCCAGTTGCGCAACAATGAACAAAAGTTGCACAACCAAATCCCTGGTTGGACTTGACCAGAAGCATGCCAGCTGCCTTCCAGCTACCAGGTACCTTTTCTCTGCCTCAGAGGGGAGGTGGGTGCCTGGACACTGGACAGCCCTAAATGCCATTGCCCATGGCCTGGAGAGGGCTCAGAGGAAGTCAGCCAAGTGAGATGTAGGTCCCACAGCTACATGTGGAACAGTAATTTCTCCTCCTAGGTATTTTTTGTTCTCTAAACAGCAGGTTTTTGTTCCAATTAGAATCAAAACAAAATACATATTTCCTCCAAAAAATTTAGGTATTCTCTGCTTGAGTCTAAACATGTAAATTCCTGGTCTGTCTGTTCAATAGCTGTGATTGCCATGGAATATGTGCGAGTGCAGGTTCGCAGGGAGATGTAAATAGCTTTGATTAGATCAGTGAACAAGGCCAGGCAACACAAATACATTTTGGGCACACAGTCTCTTCCACAGATATGAAAAACAAGTCTGTCTTGTGCTATTTCTTTACAGCCCTGTGTGCTTCCATTAAATATTTGTGACTGCTTTTGGTAAGACGAAAGGCTACAATCACTCCTGTGCATCTCTGGGATTTGATCCTGGGTAATTTCACAAAGAAACACAGATAGTGAGTGCTCTGTCCTGAATTTGGATGCTCTGGCACTGAAGCATATTCTTTTAAGCACTTAAATTGGAATTTAAGGAACTGATGTTGGTGCTGGATGTCCCACTTCTGTAAAACTTCAGGTTTACAGAGGTATCACACAGAGCTGGCTTGGTTCTGGCATATTCTTTAACATCTCACTGCATGCTAGAAAGGCCCCTTGGCTTATTCTTGTTAGTGTCTGTCCCTTCTTTTGACTCTATGAGACGAGGACATGTCCTGGCTTATGGTTTGGCAGGGTCCCTAACCTAGCCGGTAGGCTGAAAAATGCACCTGGGAGGGGGAGCTGATGTACCTGGTTAAGGTGTCCCACTACCCTGGTTTGTAAACTCGTGCAAACCCCCAGGGAAGGAATGCTTTACTGTCAGCCAAAATTGGTCTTAATTTAAGCCAAGTTAAGGTAAAATAGTGGGGAGTGAGTGGAAAGAATGGATTTACTTAAACAGAATTGACAACACAGCTGCCAATGTTTATAAAAGACATGGGTCAAGAAATGAAGGAAAAGAACATGCTTACTCAATTTAATATAATCCAAGGGGTTTCTCTCACCAGCTCTGCTGGCTGATTTGCTGTAGACATTCCTAAGGCTACCTGCTAAGAGATTTTGTCTTCCTGCATTTTTTCTGTCTCAGATTGCATTCGCCACAGAGAGGTCTACATCCTGATAGGATGTATTTGCTTTCATAGCTAATTTTCATTTCAGAGTCCACTGATTTAATATTTTTCACCAGAATACATCTTCTTCAATCTTTTGTAAAAGATATAGTCTTGCTGCTCCCTTCTTAATTAAAATAAACAATGTTATAGTCACTCTGCTAAATCAGATGTCATCTTCCTCCCTTGATTGTAATTAACCGTTGGGAGACAGTATTGACAATGCTACTAATGACCAAACCAGAAGTTTAAAATGAAATTTAGAAGGACCTACCAGAGTTTGATAAGTAACAGGAATAATGACAAAAGCAAGATAGAGTAGAAAGTAGCTCATATTGAAAGGAAATATTAAAATCAAGTGGGGCTTTTTTTGTTTGTTTATTTGCTTTTTTGTTTTTTTTTTGTGCTTGTTTTTGGTTTTGTTTTATTTTAATATGCCATTGAAATAGAGAGGAAAAAGTATGTCTTTAAATATCAGGAAAATATCAGCCCTATGCAGAGCAGCAATATCAAACTTGATAATTAGAAGGTATTGCATATATCAGGGTTTGGAAACAGCCTATGCAGTTTTGATCATCCCCATCAATAAAAGGTAAAGCCATGGTACAGAAGGAGTAATGAAATGATTGCTGATGTGAAAGCTTTTTATATGATGTTAGCATGAGAACTAAAGAAATTTTTTAAAATTAGCTTTGTTATTGTGTTGGGGTATTTTTTGCTTTGTTTTGTTTGGTTTTTTTTTCTGGATAGCTACTGTTATGACTAGCCTAGAGAGGAAATGCAATAAAGTGATATTAAACTGTTATCTAAAATAAATGGGAAGATGCAGGTTGGATGCAGGAGCTGAAAAGAAAAAAAAATTGGAAAAGGAAATATTTACAAACTAACACTTTAAACCAGAATGCAGAATTCAGCTCTATAACCCCATGACAGATATCACTGAAGAAAAGCACTTTGAAGAAGGCTAAAAAGGATTAGATGCAGATAGGTAAGCAAGATGAATATCATTTAGTTTCACTTGTTAAGATCAAATTTAAAAGCAAAATAAGCCATATGCAGGCAAAAAAATCCATCAACTGAAGAAGAAACTTCCCATTAGTCGTATCACAGTGCAACAGCTCATTACAGGTGGCTTAGAGCCTTTGCCCTCAGCTGCTGGCAGCCACAGAATATTGATCAGGAGTGGCTGGTTGCTGAGGGCAGGATGGAGGTGATCTGCTCACACAGCTTTCTCACCCTTTTCCTTGCATGCACCTTTTTCATCCTTTTCTCCCACAGTTTTCATTTTACATCCCCACTTTAATTTTTTTTTCTGTTTCCTATTTCTCCTCCTACAGTACTCCCCTCTTCAACCTGTTTCTCCTAGTCCCACTCCAGGTGGTTTGACTGACCTCTCTCAACAATTCTTGTCCATACATTTTTCTCATGCTGTATATTTGTCCAGCTCAGCACATTACAATGTATTTTTCCAAGCAAATATTTCAGCTGGATGACAGGAACATCCTGAAGCAATTAATTACTTTCTGCTCTTAATGAAACTTAGCACATTATGACTCTTCTATTTTCAGTTCATATGGATCAAATCACCTGGTAACATCCCAAAGAAAATCAGCTAAAACTCCTCAGATGATCACTACATTCCCTATTTCCTGGCGTTTAATAGGTAACTCAGGCAATGGTGACAAACTCCTTTGTCTTTTTGTGGGCTGTCACTTACTGGCTTAACAGTATTTCAGAGATACATAACCCTTTTCAAACAGCAGCTCCCTTAATATTAATTTCCTTTCCTTGATTTTCAGCTTGAAAGCAAAATCACAATTTTATTGTCATTTCTTCCCAAAGGCAAAGACTATGGAGATCAACAAGAAAAGAGAGATAGTTGAGAAATTAGTCTTCTCATTATTGATGGCTTAGTTCATATCATGACTGCAGCAACTTGCAGTGTGTGGGAGACATGGGCATTAGCGATGAGAAGATTCTCAGTGATACATTAGAAACTCTCTTTCAGATAGTGTGTGTGAATACATTGCCCGAGGGTCTGTGAGAAGGCTGTATGGCTCTGTCCCTGAAGAGTTATTTTCCCTTTTTCAACTGGCAACCTGTCACTAGTGGGGGTCCCCAGGGGCTGATACTGGGCCCAGTGCTGTTTAATATCTTCATGAGTGATCTGGAAGATAGGATCAAGTGTATCCTGATAAAGTTTGACAATGATACTAAATTGAGTGTGGAAATGGACACGCTGGGAGGGAGAGCCAGTGCTGGACTCCCCAGTGTTGGACACTTTTAAGGTTCTTCTGCACAGGGTGCTGGGACATCTGGGTCACATTTTGCTGAGAAAGGTTGGACCATAGGATCCTTGAGCTCCCTTCCAAACTGGTATTATATGATTTACCTTCAACCCCAGTGTTTTGGAGAGATCAGTCCTCGTTCCTGGCTACAGCTGGGCTGTCCTGGGGGCAGTGGGCACTGCTGGCTGACTGGCTCTGTAATCATGCTTCTGCCCAGAACAGTGCAATGGCTTATAGTACACCATTGCTCAGATGCTGTCCCAGGATGATTTCTTTCACTTGCTGGTTCTAGCACAAGTGACGAGTATGAATGTGGTTGGAATAATGAAAAGATTTTAAAAACCCACCAGAAATGCAGAGTGAACTACTTAAGGGAACATAGAAACGTTATTACAGAAATTAACCAGTATTCATTCTTTTGATATCACTTGGGGGTGGGTTTGCCCAAAGGCTTTTTTTTTTTTCCAATTGAAAAGAAGTGGAAGGAAAGGAAAGATAGAGGTAAAATAAATACCCTCTGACTTCAAAGCAGAAATGTTTCTTCTTTAAAATTCATGCAATTACCAGATAATATTAAAGTATAGTAAAGGCTGAAATGTGTGAATAGCAAAACATACAGCACATTCCACACTATGTGCCAGTAAACACTCTTCACCAGACAGACGAATATTGCCTCTCCACTGTTTTATTTCAATGAGTCAATTTACAAGAAACGGGTTTCTTCATCCAAAAGGTCCGAGACCTCAAGTTATCTGCATAGATTCACTTTGTCCAGACTTGACAGGTTTTAGAGATTAAATTAAATCCAGGCCATTTGCAGCAGGTAAAAAGGTAGATTCTTCACCCACAGAAGTTGCAATTAAAGGATGGGTGGATGGACAAAAACCTAGGGAGAGGAAACTAGGAGACCTGTAGCTTAGCATAAATTCAAAAGGTTAAATAAGGAATTGCTTTTAACCCAGCTATTTCCCTAACATCTCAGAGTGATATTCATTGTTCTAGCAGCTTTTTTTTGCCTGTCTCTCTTCTCCTCTTTTCATTGATTTTTTTCAGCATCTGTTTCCTTTTCCTTGCCTGGTGCATAGCTAATCCACTGTGTGTACAAATGTAGGTGCTTAAGGTAACTGCTCAGCCTTGAAAAGAATTGCTACCTGCAATCAGTGACTTCATAAGAAGGATTTTGCTTCTGCCCAATAATTGCAGTTCGCCTATGACACCTTTTTTGTAAACTCATAGCTGTCTCATTATTACTTTAAAGAAAGATGATTGGAATAAGAAAGTATTCCATTAAGCAGGCAAGTCTAAGCAAGTGTCTAACACCAGTGCCCATGAAGTTCATCAGAGGAATGCTGATTGATTTTCTTTAAATAGACCAGACAAGGGGTAGAGTATTAGGCTTGTCTAAACAATATGCAAGTCAGCATGGAGCTGTGTGTTTTCAAGGAGAGCAAAAATGGATTAATTCCAACAGCACAATATAGCACTGAGAACAGTCTAAGTCTAAGTCTGAGAATTTAGGCTCAAACTTTTCAAGGCATATTTTTCATTGGTTTGAGGGGGAAATATTCCTATTCTTCATGAGCAGGTACTCACACTTTTAAAATCATGGCATTATCACCTAAGTACAGTTTATGTTAAAGAGCTTCTGCTTATTGTTATATCTGAGGCTTTTAAAATAGCTGCCAAGCGTTTACTCAAAAAGGATTATAAAGGAGACCTGAACTGAAGTAGTCTGTTTGGTCCATAGAACTAGAGCCCAAATGTATTTTAGTGCTCAAAGACACATTAAACACATAACAGAGTTTTCAGGAAGCTGAAAAGTGTCCTAGGCAGCAGAGTTTGAGTGCTTGTCTCCTAGAGAAAAGTAAAGCACAGAGTCCCTGTGGTCCAGAAAGTCCCCTCCCTCTCCAAACAATCTTACATCAGAACAGCATCCAGCAAAATAGAATTTCCTATTGCACAGGAAGACATTCATAGTTTGTCTCAGGCCATCAAAACACTATAGCCTGTCAAAAAAGTCCTAACCATAATTGACAAGATTCCCTGATCTTCTTGGATTTTCCAGTTGTCTGGCTGCAGAGCTATGAAGCAGCTCAGCATCTGGAAGCTTTTACCTGCCTTGATTTTCTTCCCAGGTTGCTGGGGACTTTGAAGTTGCCAGGCTTCCTGTTGCAGAGTTGGGCCCCAGCTCTCAGGACGATCTGGCAAAGAACCAGTCAGGAAACACGCAGGAAAAGTCCTTATCCGTTGACAAGTAAATTAAGATTATCTTTTTCTCATTTAACCTGCCCTGACAGGGCAGGAAAACCTGAACAAATGGTCAACTCTGGGGAAAGAGCAGCAACTGCTCTGATCAGAATGTATGTTTGCTCAAGGATATCTGCTGGTGACAGGAGTTGTGTTTTTAACAATAACACTGGTTTTCACATTTGGGTTATGGCTCAAGACAGGCAGTGTCAGTAAATCTTGCAAAGATGTTTTCATTGGCAGGAGGGTAGGGGCCTGAAGCTGCATTCACCTCTCCTTCACCAGCATCCAAGTGCTGCTGCTAGCTGCCGCTCCTATCAACAGGAAAAACACAATCAAAGGCTGCACAGATAAATCACCTTCTTTGCCTTAAATAACAGTGAGCCCCTGCTCTCATTTTATTGCTGTGGAGAAGCACAGACCATTTATTTTGGGGCTTTTGGGGACAAATTGGTTTACACATATTTTCAATCAGTTATTCAGCTTCTGCGCTGCCTTTGGCATAAGTCACAGAAATAATACTTCCTGAGCACAGGTAAGAAGCATTGCCATCCTTCAGATTCCTGCCTGCCTTATTAAGGTGGACTATGATTGGATTTGCATCAGTTGTGAATATAGGGTCAGATCCTCTTCTGGTACAAATTACCTCAGCTTTCTTGAGCTGCCTGGAGGTAAGTCAATGTGTCTGCACTTTGGCAAGCACCCCACTGTAAGTACCCTGTGACACAGAGAGTAGGGACTCCCCTTCGAGACACAGAGGAAGAAAGGAAGTGTAGCTCCAGCCTAATAGCAGCCGTAGTACCTTTATTTACTGCACAGCCTGACAACAGGGCACCGTGAGGGAAGCCTTGATTGAGGGTTTCAATCCTATCTGTGGCCCCTTGCAGAACAGGAGTGGTAAAAATGGAGCAGCAGCTACATAACTGGTACCTCTGGGGAACTCTTTGCTCTCTAACTACGGGGTATTTGTGAATTCCTGCTGGCACCACGCAGCCCCTCTTAGTGCTGCTGCATGTGTATGTTGTGACTATTTGCTTAGAAACAGTTTTGAAGTGCCATGATGAGAAGTTCTTCAGGTAGCTGTTTAACCCAGGCCAGAGATGGGCCTGTTATCTTTTGGTATTATTCAAGTCAGACACATGCATCACTCTCGGCACAGACAAAACATGGAAGTCTAAGGAATCAAAGATACGGGCTCAGTGTGCATTGTAGACTTTCAAACATATGCTGACTCATTTCAAGTAAATTACCTTCTGTGCTATGACAGAAGCTAATTTAGAATCTATCTGTAGATTGCGTGCACTATCATTTTGGTGCAAAGATGAGAGGTAGATCAGAAACAGATGCTAAATGCAGGATGAAGGTTTAAATAAAGCCTGATTTTCAGAGCAAGGCTCATCCCTGACTCTTCGTCTGGTTTCCAGAATACTTTTGACTTTTGGAAAGTGTGTTCTGCCTGCACAAATACTCCAAAACAGGACAGCCTTCATTATCTAGCTAATGCAGCCCATGCAAATTAATTTCCTTTGACACTGAGTATATTTTCAGCTGTTTAATCAGCTCATGATTCCAGGGGCTGTTTTGAGAACACAAAGTAGCCTCTCTCATGTATGTCCCTTCAGTGCCCTGGAAGCCTCAAAGGCTGAGTTGTAGAAAGAAGAAAAAGCGACGTGTGTTAAAAGGAGCTTTACAAATAATTTACAACAAATCCAAACCAGAATGGCCCAGATTTTGGCCTCAAACAGGACACAGACATCAGCTGTGGGGCGTCCCAAAGCTGATTTACTTGAGTGCCACGGTCACAGGTGAATGACATTGCACTGTCCCAGTGCAAGGCTGGAGCTGCCCTCTGCAGGGGACTTTGATGAAGGGCTGCCTCCAGTTCTGCTTGCCCCAGGGAAGAGCTCGCCAGTCAGTTCTTTGGGTGACTTTCACTCTACAGTAGCTTGCCAGCTGCCAGAGTAATCTGCCACGTTTAAGAAAGTCTACTGATTTTCCTGTGGATGATGTGCAAGTGGTGGTAATTTGCTCATTGTTTGTAGTTCCAACAAGTATAAAATAATAAGTACACAGCTGGAGGATCCTTTTCCATGTTTTACACTTGACATTCACTGTTCTGTATTTCCCTTACCACAGTCAGTAGCATCAAAATTGAAAATAATGCATAGTGGTCTGAAGGTGCAGAAAAAGACACATTTAGATACTCACAGAAAGGGTTAGAAATTATTATAAAGAATGAGATTTTTCTACCTTTGGATTTTCTCTTCCAAAATGCAATACTACAAGGGCAGAGTTCAGTCTATAATATCACACAACTGAGGAAATTCTCCACAGACTTTTTTTCTTTTCTTCTTTTTTTGTTTTGTTTTGTTTTGTTTTTGTTTTTGTATTTAACAAAGGTTTTGACTTTGTTCTCACATTTTAATGCACTGTTGTTTTATCTGTCACCAACTGTTTAATAAAAAAACATGGATTGCTTGGTTTAGGACTTTACAGGTACATAAGGAAGAAATGTACCTTAGGGCTCTTTTGCCTTTACATGTAAATTATTTGTCTAAAAACTATCATCAGCCAGATCAATAGTTTCGGTGGTACTGCACTGATTAGTACTGCCTGAAGATCCTGCTCTATGTAACTGTGTTATGTACGGATACAAATCTGTATCTGAAGGGGGCTAAGAAGGATTCTGGGGAGGGACTCTTCATTAGGGACTGTAGGACAAGGGGTAATGGGTTCAAACTTAAACAGGGAAAGTTTAGGTCGGATATAATGAAGAAGTTCTTTACTGTGAGGGTGGTGAAGTACTGGAATGGGTTGCCCAGGAAGTTGTGCTCCATCCCTGGTGGTGCTTAAGGCCAGGATGGACAGAGCCTTGGATGGCATGGTTTAGTGGGAGGTGTCCCTGCCCATGGCTGGGGGGTTGGAACTAGATGAACTTCAGGTCCTTTCCAGCCCTAACTATTCTATGATTCTACGATTCTATGATTCTGTGCTTCTATGATAATTAAAGACTGCAATCCTGTTTTGTTATTTTTAAAATTATTTGCTATTCTTTTTTTTTTTTTTTTTTTTAAAGGGAAATGATTTTTACTTTTACATGCAAGGAATGAATTCAGATTGAATAAATCAAACTCCAAAATCATCCTAATAAATTCTCTAAGGTTTACAAATGATGTCTTTTTGGATCTAGGAATCATAACAAGGCAAGTAATGAAGCAGAACACACTGGCAAAGCTCTGAGTTCAATGAAGACTCTGCAGGAGAAGCTGTATAGATGAGATCATTCAAAATTTGGAGAAAGTGCACCTTAGAATACTACCCATGTGTCCACATAAAGTAATTCTTAAAATCTCAATTGTCTCTCAGCTCACATAACTTCATATAAGAACACACATTTCAGGTAATTGTTTCTGAACCTCTTTTTCAGCATTCACAGGTTTCGCCAAAAAGTCTCAGGGTCTACCAAAAGGTGTTCCAGTATTTTTCACTTACATGTCAGATTTGGAGGCTTTTTGAACTGGGATATTTTAAAATTAAAACTCAAATTTTTAAAGATATAGAATAAAATAAATTTTAAGCAAACCATTCTCCTGAGGTCTCAACATTTCCAGGTATAAGTCTGTTTTAATTATCTCACCAGTTCTTCTGGTGATACTTCTCCAGTACTGAAAAAGACAGAACAGCAAATACATGCAAAACTTGTATAATAATAACTTCAGAGAGAAGCATGCTGTTACAGAGTCACTGAAGAGTACACATCTGCCTATGGTCACAGTATCTGCATTTGGCTGATGAAGCAGTGACTTGATTCACCTCTCAAGGAGTTATATTTATGAATTTCCTTATGGCTTTATCTCTCTGAAGGATAGAAGCTCTGCTTCTTCAGCAGGGTTTCTCCAGAGTCTCAATGTGAGAAAAACTGAGGACTTCCAGCAAAACATCAACTTTTCATGTTTTTCACATGGCATCTCCTCTTCATCCTATTAGAGGTCCCAGAGGACTTCAGGGATTCTGTATTTTGGTTCAGATTTTCCCAAAGTCTGGTAGATGTTGTGAGTATGTGTCACCTGTTTACTAGACATCTGTAGTCTGGATATAACTACAGCATAGAGCTCTGCTGGAACTATGGCGCGCATGTGCTGTATCGCACAGAAACAAAGCCCAGTACTTTTGGGAAACTAGCTGCCCTAAACAGTTATTCTCTTCAAAGGCAACATATTTGGACAGATTAGGGGAGAATTAATGGATCTACCCAGAATAGGCTGTGTGAATGCTGGCTTGAAAACATCCACAGGGCAGCTGTATGTGAGTTCACAAGGGGTCTGGTGATTCCCCAAAAGGCTGGATTGACCAGTCATGATCTATATGTGCAAGGATTTCTTCCTAAGGAAATGCTAGTTGCTCTTTCAACTTCTTAAACGGGCTGAAGTGTGATGGTGGAGGCAGATGCGTGACTTCTACAGGAATCCCAGTTGCAGAAGTGATGCAGTAATGCAGTATGCGTGCTGTACCTTGAAAGGGTGCCAGCCTTAGCAAGGTCTTCATGGGAAAATGTAGGATGTGCCACATCAGTTATTGAAAGATATAAAATCAAATAAGATAAATATCCAAAATGACTGTAAGCATTTTGCGACAGAATTGTTTTTTGGCATTAGCCCTGACAAAACTGGCTGCTGCTGCCCAAGTACTGAATAGATGCTCTGGCAGAAGTATCCTCAAAACGTGCACACTCTCTAATGGATATGGTTACATGGTTTGAAATCAAACCTATAAACACTGAAAAGAATGGCAATAAGCCTTGCTCCACTTTAGAAAATAAGATTTGCTTTCAAGTACAGCATTAGAAATATGCAGCATCCACAACAATGCAAAAACTGGCTTTTTGTTCTGAAGTTTGCATATTTCTGCCCTCAATGTGGGGTTTTTAGGGAATGTACTGAAAGAATCTGCAAATATTTTGCTATGTGTTGTGGTCTCAATGACAAACCAGGCCAGCCCAGCTGGAGAAACAGCATGTTGCAGTAGCTCCCCAAAAGCCAGTCCAGAGTGGTACAATAATACACAAATCACTTTTCAGTCAAGACTTAAAGTGTTTGCCTTGTTCCTTGCTGCACACTGGTCCTAAGGAAAGATAAACAAAGGTGAAGAAAGTTCATAAACATTGAAAGAGCACATGTCTGGGACAAGCTTCCAGTTAGAAGGGGTCCAAAATCTGAGATGATTTCATGTTAAAAATTGACGGCTTGCTGATAGTATTTCTATGACAAGGTGAGAGTAATCCTGGAGTCTGTAATTTAAGCCTGTGATTAAGGTTTCCAATACTGACTTTTTTTGGTGGATGAAAGAGACATAGTCACGTATACTTGTTGCACATACTGCTAGTGCTTTTAACTGATACTACGGTTTAGGGTTCTTGACTACCTGCAGGGGACAGGAAGAGGTCTGGGTCTTTTAACTGCATATATATAACCCGGATTTGAGGAAGAATGGGGAGAAATATATTGGTTTACTTCCTTTAGAGGACTGAAAAGCAGTCACAGCCGGCAAAAGGATGTTTCATGGGCAAATGCTCCTAGTGATAGTAAACTGTCTTATAGCCAGAGGTGTGTCTTGCTTATGCATTCAGGGTCATGCCAATAGTGTGATTGTGCACAGGAAGAATTTTTTTCTTCCATTATACTGTCTGGGACTTTTGATTTGTTGGTTGTTTTTGTTTTGTTGTTTTGTTTTTTTTTTCCTTCTGTAATGTAGTGCATAGTCCACTTCTTAGGATCAGCTAGTCGTTTTCACTCCAGAAATGTCACCAGAGTTCTCTAATTTTAAGTTCTCCCTTCCTGCAGGCACTTATTTGCAAAATTCCAGCCATTGTACTAAATGGCTGAAGACTGTTATGTGGGGTCAGGGAGGGTTTGATGTCTTTTGGTTTGGGGGACATCTGGATCATGTTGATTCATATTGAAGATCATGTTGATCTGTATTGGGAAACATCCATGAGAAATGGAAAGGTGATGAACTTGAAAGAGTTCCCACTTTTGGATGCTGCTCACCGAGAGCAGGGTGCAGATGCTGTATTTGACCACACATCTTCATTTAAAACACAGACTTTACCACTGTCAAGTATTATTTTCTGTCTTGGACTTAAAATCCTTAATTCAAAAACCTGAACTAAATAAACAATTGATCTACCATTTTCTCAGTAGGGTTATCACAGCAATACTTGGTAGTCTGGACTGGTTTCCTCATTTTTGGAAAGACTGTCATATGTTTATTTAGACTCACTATATAAGGTCGGTGAGATTACCCATGTGTTTAAACTAGACACATTGCTGGATTCAGGCTTCCTGCACTAAAGATTTTGTGATTTGCTTATCTGATAGACAGCCAACTTTGTTTTATGGAGATATTCAGTCTGTTGGTATCTGGCTTAAAGAAGAGGGACCCGGTTTCAGGACAATGCCTATGAAAATCCTGGCTTTGAACTCATTTTCAGCTTTAGTCCAAAAAAAAGCAGGCTATTAGACCTTAAAACCACATTAAAAAGCAGATCGTTATTTGTACTTGGAGGAGTCTGAAAAGTCACAATATGTTAGCAGAAGATGATTTGAAGTTCAAAACTGGGCCTATCTGGATTAATCTTTCTTTGTTTCTATTAACAGTGTATTTCATATATTTTCTATATAGACATTATCGGTATATAAATATATGTACACATAAATATATATGTACACACAGAGACATGCTCCACCTACTTAATATAACAAGCTTTATAGTAATTCTAAGTGGACTTAAAGAAACAATTAGGGAAAGCATAGTTCAAAATTCCTGAAATGTTGAACCACTGAGTCAAACATCATGTATACATCTTCATTAATCCAAAATATTGAGGAAAATACAGAAAAAAGTTAGTCAATCAGGCTGCACATGTAAATAATTCCTCCTGATTCACCAGGACTGCCGAAAACATCAGTCATCACTGATGAACCCACCCAATAAACATGTGCACATTTCCTTCTTGGCTAGTTTTAAGTGATGAACAATAGTTTTACCCCTGCTCCTCCTGCTAAAGCACTAATTCAATTTCTCAGTTTTAAAAAGCACTCCTACTCACAAAACAGTTCAAATAAAGATACTTCAGTACCTTCTGATGAAAATATTCAACTTCCCCAGTGTTTTGTGTAGACAGCTCTGCAAGTGTTCAGCTAGAGCTCTGTACAGAGAATCACTACAGAACATGGCCCTGAGATCATGGAGAAAGACTAGCAAAGGGTAGGGAGCGGATTAATTTATACTGCCTCTAGCCAGCATGTGCTGTATTAAGATAGCCAGAGATGCAAGGAGGCCAGAAACATTAGTTATGTACATTTAGCATGGTCACAGCCTCTGTCTGGGGCGTAAAAGAAGGACATTAAAGCAGTTCTCTGGTGGTTCTGCACCTGCTGGGAATGCATCTGTACAGGTGGAATCCCATGGGTCTTGTTAATTTGCTTCATGGTTTTGGGAGGGGCTCAGAACCTGTGCTTCTGACCTCCGACATAAAATTTATTACCCCTCAGCTGGGGTTTGGCCAATGTTTGTCTTCTGGATTAATAATTTTTAATGTTCACCTCCTAAAGCAAATGTTTCACTTCCCTGAGTAAGGCAAATAAATATATGCACCAAGAAAAACTCCGTGTGACACTTCAGTTTGTGTAGCAAAAGAAGTTTGTGTGAGAACTTCAGCTTTAATGAATGCTCATAAAATCTTTCATTTGTTATTTATATAATTATTTGCAAAGTGCTGTTGCCATGGCAACTTTTACACACTCTGAGATAATTCTCACATAGACAGTAGTCACGATTCCAAACACTATCACATGAAGATAAGTCTGCATGGACATTTCAGGGTTTGCCAAGTTTTTCTAAAGTACTTACTGACATTAAAATAACTTCCTCCTGCTAAATTAGAGAAAGGAGCCTGGTTTTAGCCTAATTTGCTTAAGAATCAAGACTTAGGTTATAATTTTCTCCATCCATCTGCTTATCCCCTCATAATATCTTTCAAATCTGCTGGCATAATTTCAATTCCCCTTCACTAAGATGTCTCAAAGATGGTTAAAGCTGACACACTATCATGGAAAGTGGTTGCATGAAGGAGTGAGAATCCTAAAATATAATGTGTGACAGATGGAAATGTTCCACCAGGAGCTTGAAAGTGGTGAGCTCCTGTTGTCCAGTTGTCCACACAGCATCAAACTAGTCATGACACATGCTATTTATTTTATAGCTAAAGGGGAAACAAGGCAGAAAAGATGGAGCTGTGGGAAGGTGGGAAGATGAGGAGTTCTGGTGGACATTGGAGGATGTCACAGGTAGAATGCGGGGAACGTTCTTGTTGCACTGATTGCTCTGTGGGCTTGCAGGACACAGGTTAATATGAAATTATTTTCATTGATTCTGCCACTGGAGTACAATGGTTTCCAAATTCTGCAGCCTACATCAACCTTCAGTTTGGGAAGCCAGGGCTTTGGAATTTCTGAGACAGCCTAGGCTGCTTGACTCCTGCAGTTTCACTCTTTGGAGCAGAGACTTCCAAGCATACTGAATTACATACACTACATGTGCAGAGGTTAATAGGCCTGCACACCAGACAGTCCAGTCAGCCATCTGGCACAGCAACCTGGTGCTTTGGTAGCCATGATGCAAGGCAGACTTCATCCTGGGACAACCTGGCTGAAATGGATTTTGACCCCCGGACTGAAGGTGATGGAGCTCTTGTAAGTTTCACAGCTTCTCACCATTGAACAGTGATACCAAAAGCCACCAGAATCTCACCAGACTTCTCAGTAGCTATTGGATTATGTGGGTCATGTTTCATATTTGGAAATACAATATGATTTTATTTGGAAATGCAATATCATGACAGATACACAAATGTTAGACAGTTTCTGCTGACTGAGAAATTTTATATATGTGTGTGCATGCATGCATCACATTAATTGCTCCAAAGTGTCAGGCTGAAGGGCAAGAGATGAATTTTTTGAATGCTTAGATCTGTCCCATTCCAAAGAAATGAAAAGGAAAGTTGGCATTTTGCACTATACTCCCAAAAAATATTCTGTGTTTTCTGTATATCTACACTTAACTGACTTATTTACTGAAGATTTTTCTCTTCTATCAGTAACATAAGCTCAGCATCTTTAAAAGTAACTCCAGCTTTCAGTGCCTGAGTGTAAGAGTTTGATGCCTGTGCTCAAACATGCTGTTTTAACTTGATTATTGCTCACCATAGGAGAGGCCAAAAGCCTTAGAGTAAATCAGAGGACTGGAAAATGTGGTGGATTGTTCCTTTGATGGACACCAGGTACCCACCAAAGCTGCCCTATCACTCTCCTCCTCAGCTCTACAGGGGAAAGAAAATAAAACGAAAGGTTCATGGGCCAGGATGAAGACAGGAAGAGATCACTCAGCCATTATTCTGCACTTACTCTAGTTTATTTCATTTCATAATAGTTAAGTTTCAATCATCTTTTGAAATGGCAGTACATTGTGTCATTATTCAGTTCTGATTAGCATTCACATTTTGACAGGGAGCTATTCACCATGGGGACCACTATGGAGTCACAACCCCCTTTGGACATCCCTCTTTCTGCTGTGAGGTCTTCTGTGGGCTCCACTGTGGGCCCCCATGGGCTGCAGGTGGATATCTGCTCCACCATGGACCCCCATGGGCTGCAGGGCACAGCTGCCTCATCATGTTCTGCACCATGGGCTGCAGGAGAATTTCTGCTTTGGCACCTGGAACACCTCCTGCCCTCCTCCTGCACTGACCTGATGTCTGCAGGTTTCTTTCATGTATTCCCACTCCTCCGTCTGGCTGCAGTTGTGCAGGAACTGTTTTCCTTTTCTTAATGTGTTATCCCAGAGGCGCTACTGCCACCAGTAATGGGGTTGGCCTTGACCAGTGGTGGGTCCATCTTGCAGCAGCTGGCATTGGCTCTATCAGACACAGGGGAATCTTCTGGTAGGCTTCTCACAGAAGCCACCCCTGTAGCCCCCCTGCTACGAAATCCTTGCCATGCAAACCCAGTACAACAAATAACTGTAAAACAGTGGTTTTGCTTGTGGACAGAGGACTTACTGTGGATGTTTTTATAATTAACTAAGAAACAAGAAGTCATTCTTTTTACCCTGAATCTAAATGCAACTATTAGTTCATACTGCTCACAAAGAGATAAAAAAAAAATAAAATAGTAATAAGAAGGTAAAGTATTTTAATATTTTTCAAGGAAAATTATTCTCAGAAGCTCTGCTACAGATTGTAAGGGAAGTGCTTTGTGCTGTCAGAAGATATGGTAAAAGGCAGGCCCTACCTTAGTGACTGAATTCAGGAATCATTTTTTTCTGAATATATAGATTAGGCCAAGACGGGTAAAAGAACTATAATGAATTAAGCCTAAAATCACACATTAGTTGATGATGGAGAAGGGAAGTTTTTTTTCATCTTAACCTACCCTTTCTACTTAAATTGTGCCTTAATGCACATCGTATTCATTCTTTAACACCCTTTCTCCCCCAGTCTAAGGGATGAGAGATTCATGCAATGCATGATTTTTTTCAAAAAAATTAAAGTCTAGAAATTTTCACAATTCAAGTGGAATTAAACACAACATTTTTGAGGAGTCAAAGTAAACCAAACAACAAACACAGTGTGAGAGATTTGCAGGCAATGCAGAAATAGCCAATGACACCAGCCAGTGAAAGCTGCCAAGAAGACAGATGCTGTGAAAGGAGAATATTTTTTCATAGCTTTCAGTCAGTGCCATGTGATTTCCAGATGAGGAAAGAAAGAAGACACTCTGATGATACTTATTTGTTAAGATTGGTGACACTGTGTTTAATTTCCTAATAATTTTCTTTAAAATTTGATAGCAATTTAAGAATCATTAAAAACCCTTCTGATATCTGGGTCTGATTTTGGTGGTCTCATCCTAATTGCGATTATTTTTGTTACCAGATCGCCATAAATGTGATCAGAATTCATTAACTGGGCACTGTTTGATCAAAAGAGAGCCAGGACTGAAACAGACAGGTTTGGAAATCAGGCTATTAGGCCTTAAGCAAGCTTTCCCCTATAACTCTTTCACAGCATGATGGCACTATGCCTGGCTTGAGTTAGTATTGATAATACTTCATTTTCATAAGCAGCACCTTCACTTACAATATTGCTCAAAATAAAACAATGCACTCAATCAGTGAGTGGAATGTATTTTATTTGTGGATATTTTCATTCCTGTTTATATGCAGCTCATGGGTTTTCAGGAATGGTCAAGTAGAATTAATATTTTGATATGAGAACAGTGCACAATGCAACAATGTACAAGAACAGGTGATTTTAATGTTTTGGGTTTCTTTATATAGCTATAATTACAATTAATGTGTCTTTGTTGTGTTTTTTTTTTTTTTTATATCTGCATTGCTGATGCCACTATAAGAAAGTTACAGAGCAGAAAAAATAATGAAAAAAATAATGTTCCCTGAATAAGTAGTTGTGTCCTATAGGGACGTGGTTTAGTGGTGGACTTGGCAGTGTTAGGTTAATGCTTGGACTCAGTGATCTTAAAGGTCTTTTCCAACATAAACAATTCTATGATTCTATAAAATTGGAATTACTTTCCTATTCTCTCAAACATGAAACCTCATTAAATCTGGTTGCCACAGAAGGGGCCTGCCTCCTTAGAAATATTTCTGAAGGTAATCCTGGGGATTCTAGGACAGAGAACACCACATTGATAGAAAGTCAGCCTGTTGAAAAGTAGCTCTGCTTCAGGAAAGGGAAACAGTCTTCTAGACCAGTGGTCTTCCTGAAAGGTCCAACAAATAAGGCAACAAAAGTAGGCATATTTCCTGAACATTTCTGGCTAAGCCATTAATTTCCTCTTTTTCTGCACACAACTTCTTATATAAACTTTGGAAAGCTCCCAGAAGGGTTTGGATTTAGACCTGTCTTTCCCAAACGTAAATAGACGCTCCTACATGCAATCCTCATGTTAGTTAATGAGGCCTACTTTTACTGCTAGTAGGCTTTTAGGAATTAGTCCCTGACCAAACCACCTATAACCCTCAATTAAATTCAGAGATCCTGCATTCTGCATGAGAAAAATTTTATCATAGACATAAAGAATGCTGAAAGAAGAAGGGTGAATGCCTACTGAGCCGGAGACAGTGAAGAAAAATAATAAAGAAATATATTCCTCTTAATCTTAGTGGAGCTGGACATGCACCACCACAATTAGACACACAGTGTCATTGTGGTAGCTAACAGAAGTGTGGTGTGAAAAAAAAAAAAGGAAAAGTACACTGCAAAAGAACAACATAAACTTGCATCTTCTGAAGAGTAGACTATTCCTACCTATCAGTTCAAGGGCGCTTCTCTTCTCAGGAGCCTTTCAGCTGAATGGTTATTGCTCTGCTATTTGACCTCAAACTGCAGGAAAGAAAAGCATCTCCTTTCGAAGGAAAGCATCTTCCTTGAAAGATGGTACATGTAAAGGTAAAGTTAGTCAGGGGCCTATTCCAAGTAAAAGGAGCACAGAAAGTGGAGGGAAATTGCTTCTGGTGTCTTTTTCAGCTTTTTACTGCCCATGGCATTCCCAGCAGCAGAAAGCTTTCAATTATCTCTCCCAGAGAAACACAAAGGTAACACACGCCTTAGATTCATCACATTGGGCATGTCAACGCAAAATGGTAATCTCAGTTGTGTTGTATCAGTTAAATCAATAGACCAGATGATCTGTCAGGTGACAAATTTGATGAGCTCTTCTTGTTGAAGAGTATAAAGTCACAATGGTGTTTTCTGTTCTTTTATATACCGGTTGATGTAACTATGAGTCCTTCGTTTGGGAGCAGCAGGAGAAACTCAAGCTGTTGTTGAACTGCATTGACACCTCTGCAGAGATAAAAGGCTGTGATGAGCTCTCTTTTGCTGAAAGTATGTGTTGTCCGAGCAATGTATTATCTTTCACAAGAATGACATAATCTATCAGTTGGAAAGACTTCTTTAAACAAGACTGCATTCCCATTCACCTCCAAAACCTGATTGTTTCCAGCACCAGCACTGGTAGCAGAGTGTGTGTCCTTGCATTGTTTCAGGCTGTGTGCTGCTAATTGCCTTTCTGGTGGAACAAAGCACTTCTCTCATAATTCATTGATGCCATTGTGGGATTCCAGTATATTAAAAAGTAAATGGTTTAACATTTAAACCTTGTAGCACAAAAAAAAAGAAAAAGCTTGACTACTAGCACCTTGGGCTGAAAAGCTAGGTTTTCAAAGTAGTGCATGACATAGAGGTCAGATTTTCAGAGTGGTGCATGCTGGGTGAGAACTTGTTGTCAGAGGATGTTGTTTGCTTTTGAATGAAGATAACAATTTCATTGAATCATGCCTCCCAGGATGCATCGTACCTCTCTGCTGTCCACCACAAAGCTTCTTTCCCACAGAGGATTTCCATCATGGGGATGGCGCTGCTAGGTAGTCAGGGATGCTGCCCAGAGAGCCACCACCACACAGGGCACTAACTGCTGCTGGGCACCAACTGCTGCTGGGCACCACGCAGCTCAGATGTGTTTAGTGCTGAACGAATTCATATGTCCACAAGAAGTTTTGCTGGCTCTACTAGTGCAACCCTCTGCCATAAGGCACGTCAGTGATACTTACTGGCAGGTATTTGCCTCCTATGTTCTTAAAGAACTTCAAGACCCTCCAAACAGCTCAGTTAATTTTTAACCCGTTTCTAAAACTGAGACATGTTCCTATGACATTCTTCAGTCTTTCTGCTGTTTTAGTCCATTACTTCTGGTCTTGCCTACTGTGGTCATGGCTCTTCTTTGCCCTTTCAGTAACCTTTCCATCTTTGAAAACGGTTATTACATCATCCCTCAGACTCCTCTTTGTAAGCTAAACTGCCTTAAGTTTAGATTTTTGTTGTAACTCATGAATCATTTGTAGTTGGCTTGACAAAACTGAAAAAGAACATTTGATGCAGCAACTCCGAGTATTTTCATTTCATTTAGGGTGTTTTTTGCTAATGTCATGAGTAATTTACGACTTCATATCCCAATATGGGATAAAAAAAAATAGGAGTATTGGAATTTCCCATGGAAATTAAATTCTGCATCCAGTTGACACTAGTCAGTGATTTGCTTCCCTATGGCTGGAGGTCAGCAGATGATGTACATGTACATGCAGGCTGTTTAGCTAAAACTGAAAGATGGAACAAATGACTGAAATGCAAAACATCTGTTCTGTTGATTGATACTCTAGCAGGCAGGTTATTATAGATTAAGTGCAAAATCTGTTTTAGACAGCTATTCTCAAAGGGTGAATCATGCACACCGTACCTTCACTGTGCATAAATTGGCAGCACAATCTGAAGGCTTTGTCTTGCATCTCCCTGGGGTCCAGAATGTTTTTGTATCTGGGTCAGGGCCTTGACCTGGGTCAACTCTTCATTTCAATGACTGCAGTCCTAAGCTTAATCTCTGGATCTTCTGACCCTAATGTTTTGTTTTGTTTTGTTTTGCTTGTGTTATATTGTTGTGGTTTTTTTATTTATTTTATTTTATCTTTATTTTTATTTTATGGGGTTTTTTAGTGATTAGAGTCTGAATTTGTGTTGCTACTGACAGGGCTGCTTTCACCACTGTGTATCTGAATTTTGAACCTATAGTAACAGTATCTTGCCACTTCTTAGCATTTAACACCAACATAAGAGGAGAAATGCTGCAAGATTTTCCAAGCAAAACATTCCAAGCTGATGTCCACCACGATGCTAGGCTGGCTAGAAATTATTTTTTTGCTGATGTTATTGGGTTACTCTTTAGCCGTGCAGCATGTAATTCATGTTTACATAGGTGAAGTGCTTGAAATGGTATAGGGCAGAAACACCTTTTCAGGTGGAAGCTGTGAATTTAAATTAGGTTGTAGTGTGATTTTGATCTATTTAACTATCAATCAGCTCTACAATTTCTCTTCTTGCATTGTTGATTCTATTCCTGTCTGGCCCTTTGCAGA
>JARCZZ010033346.1:0-20994 GCA_030323915.1 Brotogeris chrysoptera
TGCTTAGAAAGGCTGTGTTGCTGGGTGTGTGCATCCACCCATCCACCCATCCATGCATCCACCCATCCACCCATCCATGCATCCACCCATCCACCCATCCACCCATCCACCTATCCATCCATCCATCCATCCGTCCATCCATCCGTCCATCCATCCGTCCATCCATCCATCCATCCATCCATCCATCCATCCATCCATCCATCCATCCATCCATCCATCATCTGTCCATCCAGTGTGGCATTTCCGAGGTTGCCTCCTCAAATCCTTGACCATTCCTCAAAGACCTCACCACTTGACCTGAATTTCGGAGGCACCCACTGAAGCCCCACAAGTGTCACTGAGCCCCAATTTAAACCTGATCTCTGTCACTGATGGCATTTACAGGGGCTGGTGGCAGCTCAGAGGGCTGTAGAAGGATGCTCAGAGAGGGATGCGGGATGCCTGCGGGGAGGGTGCAGGGTACTTGAAGGTGATGGATGGATGGATGGATGGATGGATGGATGGATGGATGGATGGATGGATGGATGGGTACCCGGGGAGGCACAAGCATGCACAGAGAGGGGTGCAGGGCCACAGCCAGTCCCCCGCTGGCATGGGGGGAAGTTTCGGCTGGAGAAGGCAGCAGCAGAGATTTACGATGCGGGAGGACAGAGCGTGAAAGCAGTATATCATCATCAGGTTGGGCTGAAAGAAAGAAAACATATCTTCAACAAAAAGCAGGGCTTTGCAATTCAGCTGCGTTGTTAGGACAACGCAAACTATCCTTGAAATGATTAGTTCCACTTCAAAGGCATTTACATTCAACAGGGGCAGACGCAGCCTCTTTTTATGTCGCCAGAGGAGGAGGGAGAAAAAAAATCATAATAATAGAAAAAAAATTAAAGCCAAGGAGGAGGTGGGGAGGTTTTGTGCTAAGGAGAGTCATATGTTTGCTGCTTATTTTGCCTCATTCGGGGGACACTTGTATAAGATGAACAGAGAACAGGCAACTGCAGGGCTCCAGGGCTGCTGGCTGGGGTGGTGGGCAAAGAGTGGTCCGGGCAGGCAGCCTGGGGGCTGCATTTGGTGTTCCCCACCCCTTAAAATGGGAAGGGAAAAGGCAACAGTTAAAAAAGAAGAGAGAAAAAGGCAAACCCCCCCCTTCCCGACCTCAAGAGCTGTCTCTGTTGGGACATCCATTATTAACTTGAGGAAGTGTGACATACGTTTGGTTAGATCACAAAGACTCAGGGTATCCTGATGGAGTTTGGGAAAGATTTGAAGCCTGAGGTGTCCCCATGCTGCCCGGGAATGAGGTCCCATGCAATAGCCTGGGCTGGGATAAAGTTTTTTGCACCTAAAATAACGCACCTAAACTGCTTCCTATCAGCCTCCGCATGGGAAAAAACCATTTGATGTGTTCCAGGTTATCCCGATTGAGCATGAAGGAGGAAAAAGATGCTGGGATTAACCCAGAAGCAGCATTTACCAGATTTCCACCGCTTTCCCAAACCCCAACCCATCTTCTTTTCCCCTCATCAGTTTTTATATCCGAATGAACCCAATCTCATTTCAAAGGGCATCGCTTATTTTAGCTTCCACATTACCTAATGGAGTAATGGTGTTCCCATCATACCTAGTGTTTGAAGTCAAAAAGCAAGCATCAGAACACTAAAATGCAAACTATGGAGCCTCTGTAGTTACCTGTGCTAATGGAGGAGACCCCCATCACCTGAAACGCGTTCCACCAGCACATGTATTGCATTAATGGGGATCTTTGCTTTGTCCCTCTGTCCCCAGTTCTGCAGCTCATCCTTGCATTATTCCTCTTCGTTCTATAGAGGAAGAAAACTGAAGTGGTAAAAGATCCTGGGCAAGAGTTTCCTGAAATATTTTGTCTCCCACAGCTATCTCAACACATATGAACTGAATTATTCTCAATACTGGTGCTGATCAAAACTCTTCCTTTCAAGTCTCTTTTGTGGGGAGGTTAACACTTTGCACATTTGAAACCTAACAACTATAGCTGGGCTTTTTGAAAAGCATTTCTAAAGGTGTTGTGAACATCCTAATGCCTGCACCCACAAACTCTCTGCCTCAGCCCCATTGCAAAGCCAGACATGAGGATGACCCTAGCTTTATGAAATAAAGAGCAGTGTGCAAGTTAGTGTTTGAAATGAAATCCTTATTCTAGCTAAGCTGTAGCTGAAGTCAAGGTTTAACTGCTCCTTGGTTTAGGTTATAAACATGTATGTGAGACATTCCTGATTAATCCAAGAAGTCCCTTCCCTTTTTTTCCCCCCTTTTCACTTTTTCCCACTCTTTTTTCATCAACCTTTTTCTCCCTGGCATGGGAATGAGGAGAGCTGGAGAAGTCAGTGCTCCTTTTTGGTTACTTTCACACAGGTTTTGGTCATCGCAGGTATGTTGTTTGCTCTGAAGAGCTGTGGCCCTATGAGGACCAGTCTGGTGCTGGGTCTTGTTTGGATGATGTGGGTTGAGGAATTGCGTGCTGCAGCAACCAGAGTATAAAGATTAGAAATGAGCTTGGCTCTGACACCCACTCTTATGGTGGTGTTGGTTGTCAGAAGAAATGTGGCCAAATGTGAAATGCATTAGAAAGAAAAGTGTTAATGCTTTCTTATTTTAGAGGGCAAATATCTGAGCATTGGTACTCTGGAAAAAGAAAGAAATAAACCTGGAAAACTCCTAATAGAATGGAGATAGTCTTGAGCATGAATAAAAGGGACATGGTCTGGAAAATAGCCTGGAATGAAAGTCAGATGGGAGAAGGAGGAAAGCAGGGCAAGCACTGGCTGCTGGTTGTGCGAGGGGCACCGCAGCACAGAGATGAAGCTGCGAGCACTGCCAGGCTGAGACCCCTTAGCCAGCAGTGTTAGTTTTCATTCCTAAAGATAAAGAAATGTTTTCAGTCAGGAAAAAAAAAAAAAGCGCCTTTTTATTGAATTCCCTGCGAGTTCATACTTGAAAAATGTGGTTTCCATTTCTGACCTTCTTGGTTTATGAAACACGAGAAACACGAGAGCTTTTCAAATCTCCCCAAGAACGAGGGGAGTTGTACAGTTGTTCTGTCATTTACCCATCATTTCAGAGCTGCTGTCAGGAAACGAAAGCTGATGTATGGCTGAGCTCCACACTATCTTCTCATGTGGACCTTTCCCTCCTTCCCTGTTTTGGTGTTATTCTGCCACCCTGTTTGTAAAGATTGGCAAGGATCATGGGGCCATAGGGCTGCAGGAGGGACAAGAGCATCTCTCCCCAGTTTGGTGGGGTGCTTGTAAGGAGAGACACACCAAGCAGAGAGGGATTTTCAGGCTGTTTTGGGAAGCTCTGGGCTCAAGGGGTGAAGCTGAGTGAGCTAGCAGAATTGTGTGTTCCCTGGGCTGACTTTGGTTTGCTTGCCTGGCTGCTCCATGCTGGTGTTAACTAAGACCAGCTTCTGGTTCTGATGGCTCTGGCATCATCCAAGGTGTGGTTTTGGGAACAGGAATGAGGAATACGGCTGGTGGTGAGAAATGCGCCCAGTTACTCCAAGTCCCTTTGCAGACGCACTGATTGCAGCCTCACCAGTGGAGATGTGAAACTTGGGTCAACAGGAAAACCCTCTTGGATCTGTGGGTCCACCCGGAGGCCTGGTGCTGTGCTCTGGTGCCCTTGCATGGTGCAAGCAGAGAGCGAGGAGGAGCAGCTCCGAGCACAGAGGGGGAGCGGGCCAGGTGAGGAACGCCTTTCCCCATGCGGTCTCTTCCCCCCTTGTTATCCCCTTGTCTTTGCCTTGCTCTGATTTTTGTGTGTTGCCTCTCTCCCTCCCTCCTCCTTGTCTGCGCTGCTCCTCTCCCATTCTGGTTGCTCCACCCTCCGTCTCTCCTGCCTGGCTGCCCCCCTCCCCTTTTGTCCTGCTCTGCTGCTCGGCATCGCTTTTGTGTGCTAATAGCAGCTGCTGCCACCGACTCAAAGGATCCCGGTGCTGCTGCTATCACCCCCCGGCTTTAATTCAACTGCTGAGGACCAAGGAATCCTCAATCTCGGCCCCTCGCTGTGTGGTGCGGCTGATGCCCACCCCTGGGATGTGTTTGTAGGTCCCCTCTTGCTGGGTGCAGCATCTTGGCCATGATTGGGATTGTTCAAGCTGGAGAAGAGAAGGCTTCTTAAGGGGAGACCTTAGAGCAGCTCCAGTGCCTAAAGGGGCTGCAGGAAACCTGGAAAGGCGCTTTGGACAGGGGCCTGTGGGGTCAGGACAAGGGGGAATGAAGGACCGGTGGGTTCCCTTCTTGGAGCAGGGATTGGGAAGCAGGGCTCCAGTTTGCCCAGCAGTGTTTTCATGGCTGGATAATGCCTGTTGCAAATCAGTGTCACCTCTGTGTTTTCTAAAAGCCACACTCCCTGCCCTGGTTTTGTCCTGGGGAGCTCCAGGCTGTAACTGTGTGTCTATACCGAGGTCAGCAGAAACCTGCCTCATCCTCCAAGCCCTGGGAATGCTGGGATGCTGTGAGGGGATGGTACATGTCAGCCAGGCTATGCCAAGACCTTTAGTACCCACTGTGAGGGAGGTCGCAAAGAGCGATGTAACCTACCCTCGGTAAATGCAGAAGATGGCAGAAAACGCTAAAGATGCTGAAAAGAAGCAGTCAGTTATGAGAAGCATTCATTCTAAAGAAATAAACCGATCTCTTTTCCACAAAGAAAATCTGGAAAGTTGCATGGTATTTCTCTGCGGCCACACATTGTCTCTGGAACTGCGTGGGGTTGTTTGTAAGCAGCCCATGCACTGCAACTCCTCTTAGATTTCAAGGAGGCAAGAATAGGACTGAGTGAATGCATTTTGCCTAATTACTTGTCCTTTCCAAGACTTGTTGGAAATATTTTCCCTGACACTGTGTTTTCTTTCCTCTGAAGAGAATAAGTGGGAAAAAAATAGCAGAGATAGAGGGAATAGATGCTAATGAGTTTTTAAATGATGTATTTATATTACATGCTGATGGGTGTCGCGTACACCTGGAGTAAAAATACCTGGAGTAAAATAAAAGTGTATATATGTATGGTATATATATATGTTTATACATATATTTATCTGCTATACTATATATACACATATATATGTGTCTGTATATATATGTTTATGCATATCTATATCTACTATACTATATATACACATATATCTGTATGTATATATACACATATATCTACTATACTATATATACACATATAAGTATATATATATGCACACGCATATGTATACACACACATGTATAGAGTGAGATACAGGTTGCTTGAGAGCTTGTGGATGTGTGTTGTGTGCAGGTAGGTGGAGAGCAAGAGACTGAAATCCACTTGTTCACTACTGGAGCTTTGATTTGCAGCTGGGTGTGAGCAAGTCCCTCTGCCCTGATCCAAAACCCACCCAGCTCCCTTACACCCCACTATGGGCTGAGCTAAACCAAGGCGATGCTAATGAACACAGGGAGGTTTGCACCCCCCAAGGACGAGCTGTGGGCAGGTTTCCACTCGCGCTGACCTTTTGTGTGAGTGCTTTGCCCTGCCACCCAATCAGCCTGTGTGACCTTCTGAAGCGTGCAGGACTTGCAATGTCCTGGAGAGAAATCCTGTCCCTGCCCAATCCAACTGCAGCATCCCAATGCCAGCCAGGGCATCGTCAGCGCTCTCTTTCCTGCAGATCACACACCATCACAACTGTCAGATAGGAATATAAAAGCCTGGTTTTATTAATCTAGTACAGCCTTCTACGTATTAAAGAGTAGTTGTGCTATTAATAATGAATTTGTCACATTTCTCTGTCAGTTCCAATCTGTGTTACTTCCCAGCTGGCAGCAGGCTTTGTCAGCAAGCACGGTATGGGCTGGCAGAGCTCTCATCATGGTATCTCTGCCCTATGCCCTGCAAGAAGTCCCCTGGGCACCCAGGAGCTGCTTGCCAGGGGCTTCATCCTCACTGCCTTCCAGAAAGTGCCCTGCTCCTTAATGCCATAAGGAAGGGGAGGCTGGCTTAGTTGACAAATGTGGTCTGAAAGGTGTTTTCTGTTCCTTGGGATGCTAAAACCAATCAGAATGGCAAATAGACAGGTCTTGAAGTGAAAAGACCTAGTGAAGTTAAGTGGTTGAAATAAGTATGGATATACTGTGGGCATTTAACATGATATAGCAGGGAAGGGGTTTGAATTAAACTTCTGCTATTGGAAGTGCTTGGGGTTTTATTCCTCAACTGTCATTGCTTGCTCTCTTAAGTCCCTAAGCAAAACATTTGCTTATACAGAGACCAGGTTCACAGACACCCTGATGGGGAGTGGGAGCGAGTGGTGCTGGCAGAGTCCTGTGCCTGTCCCTGTCGGTGCAGGCAGCTCATGGGGTGTCAGTGGGTGGTGATGGCCTGAGGGCTCCATGTGAAGCCATCTGGGAAGGGGGGAACCTTTCCTTTCCCTGAGCACCCAGCACGCTGTGATGTGATGTTTCTATCCCCCACCAGGATGCAGGATGCAGGATGCAAGATGCAGGACCTCCCCT
Organism: Brotogeris chrysoptera; assembly: GCA_030323915.1. Taxonomy (NCBI): domain Eukaryota; kingdom Metazoa; phylum Chordata; class Aves; order Psittaciformes; family Psittacidae; genus Brotogeris; species Brotogeris chrysoptera. The sequence continues at coordinate 6,519 of JARCZZ010033346.1, forward strand.
TCAGTGGGAAGGGCAGGGATGAAGTCTTCAGTGTCATTACTGTGCCTTGCAGAGCACTGCATTCTTATTGTGATGCTGCTCTGCAGACAGGTTTCTTTCACTGCCTTAGCTCTCTGAGCTTTGCTGTAATTGCCTGTGCCACGTGCTTTTGAACTATTGCTCGTGCCGCTGTGTTTGCAGCTTTTGCTCTCACACTGAGCTGTTGTAAAACCTTCTTATTTGTTTAAGAGCCCAAAGTCTACCTGATGGCATCTGCCCCATGGACTCAGCCCTTAGCAGGTAAAATGGGCAGTTGTGAATTTCCTCTTATTTTTAGAGAAAAGCTACTGAAAAAGGAAGTGGAGAGCAGTGAGATATAATTATAAAGTGGTTTTCTGTGTCTGTGGGCCTGTGTCTTGAACCAGAGGTGCCAGCCAAATTGAGTCTCAAAGTTCAGCACAAGACAGGCCAAGTCAGAGTTACGTGAAACTGGCTTCATCAAAGAGCTGTGGGACTGAATATAAGCATTTGGCAGGGAATGTTATTCTGAATTGTTAACCTGAGACAGAGATGGAGATGGGGCAGAGGTATCTTCAGGCTGTACCATGCACAACACCCTCACAATGTCTTGACTTAACCCTTTGTTGATGCTATGGAAGTTATGGCCACACTGGGAGGGGATCCTGGCAGGGATGCTGCTGCACCTCTGGGCTCAAAGGCTATGAAGAAGAAGTTGGATCAACTATTAAGCAAGACCTGTGTGCTTTTAGCAAGATGTCTGTGACAAACCTATTTGCAAAGATCTAGATGATAAGAAAAGGTTCTCATTGAATGGTGGTTTCAAAGGTACCTTTGTATGGGGCAAATCTCGAAAGCATGTGTGTGTGCAAACATATCCAGTCAGAAAAAGCCCAAACTGTGTCTATAATATGCTGGAAAAATATAAGTGCGATGGTTGATCTTTCTTTTTAACTGAATTGATTATTAGCATTCCAGGCTGCCTCTTCCATCTGTGTCCTGCAGAAGATTAGAGAGAAACCTTCTCTGGCTGTGATGGGAGTGAGCCTAATGAATGTATGTGTTCGGTCTAATAAATGAATGTCATTTTATGTTTTAAAAGTGGCTTTTTCAAGACCTTGTACTGAAGCACTCTGAAATTCTTATTAATCTACCAGAGTTAGCGTTTTAATTAGAGTCTGATTGCTATTTTATAGGAAATGCCAGTCAAGTATTATGGGGATTTTCACCCAAGAATGACTCCTGGGCTCCCATAGAAGTTTAATGAGAATGTATGGGACCAAGTAGGGGCAGAATTTGGCTCCCAAACACCAATTTTCTGCAAGAAAAGGCAACGAAGGTGCTGAGAAGCAATGCAAGATGCTGCTTTCAAAGTCACTTATTGTCCTAGTGATTGACTGCACTAACTGCATCCTGCCAGTTAACGGCTGGCTTTTAAAATAGATATTTATGATTAGTTTAATTCATGGAGCCTTTTTCCTTGGGATTGATTTGATGAAATGAGCCAGGCAAATAATAAGTTTTTCACTGGAATGAATCTGCTTAATCAATTTAGACAATCAGTTTGTTCTTTGCTTAATAACATTTGCAAAAAGAAAACAAAGTCTTCCATTAACAAGGGAGGCCAGACATTCATAATGAGAGGTGGCATCTGCCATCAGGTTATGTCTTGTCTAGGAGCAGAAAACAGGATTAAACATCTGGCGCAAGTACCTGGCTCTGAAATGCCTCTCCTGGTACTCAATGTGGAATTCAACATTTGGTTTTTATTCCTGGCTTGAGTCCCATTTACATCCCTGGACACTTTGCCAGGGCAGGAGTTAATGGCAGGTGCATGGATCCAGACCTGAACCTGCCTACAAACCCACAGAGGTTTCCAGGCTGCTTTCAATGGGAGCTTTGGAAATAACACAGGGTCAAGACCCCGCATTCAATAAAGTTCTCTCATTTGCTATTTAAAGAAAGAGTTTGAGACAGAGTGTTATAAAATAACTGCTTCTTACAATGGGCTGCAAAGTAACAGCTCGCCTGAGCAGCCTGGGAGTTCAAAGCATCTCTGTACAGGGAAAACAAACACTGCTAGCCAGGGAGTGATTATGCCTGTACCGCAGTGCAGAGGACTGTTTGGTCTAGTAATTTTAAAGACATTATCTCCTGATGTTTTATTTTCACTGCGTTCTGGATTTTATGTTGATTTTAATTATACCTCTTAGGAATAATATCCGGTAAACTAATTTTGGGGAATGGCAATGAAAAAGCATTATCCACCGACGGTAATTAGACATATTTCTTAGTCCCCAGATAAAATAGTTTTACTTAAACCCTGCTAACAGAATTTATAAACTCCTTTTTTTGCAGAGCCTGCCAGTGGAGTTTCAGATAATAGGAATCTCAAATACTAATCTCAGCATCCCAGATGGCCGCCTCCAGGAGCAGCATAAACTGTTTTCCCCAACACATTTCCTTTTGCAGCCTTGCCAGCGAGCCAAAGCAGAGACAGTCAAGGTTTTCCCTTCATGGTTCCTCTTCATTTAATAATTTTAGAGGTTAATCCTTCTGCTTCTGAAAGGGTGTTTTCTTGCCACTGAGTGTTGCCCATCCCATGGCTCTCCCACGGTCTAGTGTAAATGATGCCCAGCAATGGGCATTTTCTGGTGCTGCTCAACAGAATATATATATATGTATATACACATATATATAAATATATATATATAAAATCTACTTTTTACATATATATTTTTATATATATATATATACACACACAAGAGAATTTAATCATCCCTTCTTACTTCTACCGTAGTAATACACTGAATCTTTGGCCTGTCTTTATTAAGTCAAATATCCTATTTAATAAACTGAATGCTCCAAAACCTTATTTCTACCATTTTATTGTGAAAAGTGACTACACTATAACATCTTAATCCCCGTGTCTTCATTGCTTTTTGGAAACAGAAGCTCAGGCTGAGCAGTTGTTTTCACTTGTGGATGATGTCTAATGACTGATAACTTCCTCCTGGGACTCCCTCCGTTTCTCTCCGCCATTGTCTTCTCCTTCAAGCCTCTCCTGAAAGCATGTCTTTCCCCCAGCACTTTGTAGATGGACTCAAATGGAAGTGCTGCCCTGAAATGGGTAATAAAATAGAAGTAAGCCTTGGTGTTTGCAGGATGGGATGGTGTTTCCTGCTCTTGGATGATTGCTGTGCCTCCTGTCTTCCACTTTGCATCTCTCAGCTCTTGCTTGCTCCCAAAGTCACTATGCAGGTAGCTGGGGTGGGAGGTAAGGAGCTTGGGACAATACCCCTTCTGTGTGATGTTTTCTCTAGAAAGGCTGCTTGTTGATGGATTTTCCTCTTGTCTGATTCGAGCTGCCTGTTCCAGTGGAAGGTGTCCCTACTCATGGCAGAGGGTTGGAACTGGGTGAGCTTTAATGTCCCTTCCAATGCAAACCAGTCTGGAATTCTATGATTCCTTTTATTTTCTTCCCTCAAGAATCCTTAGGGAAAACTGGGTCAGGAAACCTGAGTTATTGTTAAGAGTCTGTAGATTTATTTAGGGATGTTGTGGAAATGAGGTAAAAGATGCACAGCAAAAATTAGGGGAGCCAAAGGCAGTAGAACATAAAGTGGTTTTCTGCCACCATGGACATCCCCACTGGCATGGCTGTGTCAAGCTCATCCTGGGGGAATCCTGCTGGCTTTTTAGCTGGACCCAGCTCTCAGCAGGTTAAGGTACAGTTACATGTTGTCCATCCTGGCATCCTTTAACTGATCACGGTAATATTTCCTTTAACATTGATTCATACTGAAAGCAAAATTCCATTAATGTCTTTAACTTTTTTCCTGCAAATTCACTTTACAGCCAGATTTTACCTTTAAAATTGTGGTAAATACCTGCAAGCCAGTCTTCTACATGGGAATGAGCTGTTCAAATCTGCTGTTTCATCTGCCATGTCTGCTCTATTTTGAACAAGGGGAAAGCAGGGACACAATGCATCAGAACCACCTTCCCTATTTAAGGCTGTAGGGGCAACATTTATGTTTTAGGCTAAACTTGGACTATTATATGGTGGCAGTGCATGTCCTTTCGCAAGGCTGGGCTTTGGTAGTATGTGAGATCAAGCAATGGAAAAGCACTACTCCTAATTCTCATGTGTGAAAAGTCCCCTTCAGCTCACATTGTACCTTCTGCCTCAGAGAGAATGCTGTGAAATGATCCAACCTGAACGTTTTCCCCCTTCTTTAAGTTCTAAGCTTCTGTTTGAGGAAGCCGGTGCCCTAAAAGCGGCAATGCTGGCAATGGAAACTCCCTGTATTTGCTCTTTCTGATGGTGCTGGGCTGGGCATATGTCAGGGTTTTGGGGAAGGTTTTTCTGTGCCCGTTTTGGGGACATCCAAAGAGCTTCTCTAAAGCCTGATTTTGACCTTATTGAACCCAGCAAAAGGCTGCTCATGACTAAAATGGAAGAAATGCCAGGTCTGTTGCTCTTATTGAGCATTTATATAGTGATTTCTACTAGATGAAAAGCTGAAAATATATGATTTATATACTGGTCACCAGTGATTTGCGGTGCCTGATAGTCTGAAATAAAATGCTGTACTTAGTACAGTAACTCCTGGCATGATTGGTGCTTCAGTAAAGATCTTCAGTAAAGAAAAGTATAGTGGGATTTATGTTTTTCCTGCCCATTCAGTCAGACTTTTCTTGAGCTTTTTCTGCAGTATGTGGGTTTGATTATTATTTTGATAATGGTTTAACTATCAGATGTAAAAATACATAGGAGGTAATGAAAGAACGCGAAATCTCTACCTGCTACCAGCAGATGTTTTACACGAGTCAAATGCATTAAAAATAATCACTTCAGCAATTCATTTTGCAGCATTTGATTATGGGGGTATTTAGAAATGAAAGTCAAAAGTAATACTTAAACAGAATCTAACAGAAAGTGTTTTCCACCGCTGAATTATGCGTTGTTAGAAGAGCAGAATGCAGCAAATCTGAAGCCCGTATAAATCAAACTGGTTACAAGTGTAAGCCAAGAAGCATTTTGTTTGTCACTGACTGTGAAAGAAATAAATAAGGAATTTTAAATGTGCTCTGTGCTCTAAAGAGATGATGTATGCTTTAATTTTAAAGGTAATCTGTGCTGCTGGGAAGAACTGCTGTTAGATGTTACACTGCTTCATTCTAAGTTGTCTGTAATAATTACTTCTTGTATATGGAAATCATTATTTAAACTCAACGCTGAATCCAGAGCAGGATTCCTCATGGAGAGGGATTAATTTCATTTTGTTGCTGGTCTCCTCCTGAATGTGAGGAACGTGTTTCTGTCCCAGTCCTGGGGACTTGGGACTTGCTCTAACGCTCAGGCTCAGCTTTAGGATGAGTTTATTGTGTGTGTGAGCAAAAGAAATGGTATAACGCAGGGAAAGAGCTGTTTAATAGCAATTAGGTGAACACTTTTTTGCCTTTCTCAGCCACTCTCCTATTTCTTAAAGGACACTAGAAAAGTGATTGAGCCCTTTCTGTGTTAAACACCGAAACTCAGTTAGTTGTTCTCGGTGGCTTTGGGTGAGCCAGTTATGAGTAAACAGCTGTGATTGCGGACTTGCCATATTGTGGGAGAAATGTGAATTCTAACATTGATAGTTTGCCTCCCAGTACTTCATGGCTGCAATATTAATAATCTGTTAGAGTGTTACATTCTTTTGTTGTGAGGTGTTTCTTTTTTTTTGCGTGGTGGTGTTTTTGTGTTTGTTTAAATACCCAGAAATCAAATATTAACCTGCTTCAGAATTCAGCATCACATGTAAGGCGGAGAAGAGCTGCAGGTGGTGACAGGCAACTGGATTGTGTTTGATCAGGCAGTTTTCATCTGTGCCACCATTTTATTCCTGCTGTGGGACTGCAGCAAAATGGTGGTTTGCTTGTTCTGTACCTCGGGAATGAATAGAGTGTGTGGAATCCCAGCTCCTGCGTGCCAGGGACTGCGCTCTCCCCGGAAAAGAGCTTGCTGAAACATGGACCCTTGCTAGTGTGTGATGTACAATAGGATCTCCTACTGGGGAGCTCCTGGTATTGGAGCGGGGAAAGAACTACATTAATTCTTCTCATGGGATGAGGATTTAGGAATTTCATCGTCCAGTGAGGTTTTTCCCCCCCTCGTGTTTTCTTTGGGTAGGGGAGGGAGATAATCTCCTCAGAGCATATGTATAGTCATGCCTCGTCGTGATGTCTTTGAGACAGCCCCACATCTTCAAACAGTCCCCATCCATCCTTCTGTAGGTGAGGGATAAGTTTGACTTGAGAGAAACCAGATGTGTTGGTAAACTCTTGTTAGACTGACTCTGAATTGTGTCCTGTGGGAGAGGAATTTAGGATGTGGGGTTTTTGTTTCCATTTTAACTGAGGATCCTGGACAACCCACCCCCCCCCCGGTTTCAGCTGGCTGAGTCCCAACCCTGCTACCAAAGCAGAGAGCTGGCTAGGGGGAGTTCACCTTGCTGTGGGCTTGTTTAGAAGCATGGCTCTGAGGTCACACAGCCCCAGGGACCCTGCTGTTCCTGTGGCCAAAAGCTCACCACCATCCTCACCACCATCGCTGACCAAGAAAGGACCTTCTGGTCCGACTGAACTGTCTCTTGAGAGTAGTCTTGTTATGACCTGAGACACTGAAACTGTATGGGCCAATAGTGCACAGATCCCACTGGGTCCTGCCCAAGCACTTCTGCAGGAGTTCTCTGGGGATGTGTTGTGTGTGTTCATTTACACAGGAAGATGGATGGGTTGGGGCATGGATTTGGTATCTTCCGAGCATAGAAAGCACCTTGCACAACTCTGATCTGACTGACAGAATAGTAATCTGTTGGGGTTGCTTGTTTGCTAGTAACTTAAAAAAGGGATTTTTGTGCTGGGATGAGCTTCAGAAGAGAAGCTGTTTCAGCAAGGAAATGTTTTTGGCCTCAAGTTTCCCACGTGCTTCATCCTCACAGTTGTGCTTAAAACTGTTGCGTATCGATAAGAGTTTCCTTCCACCCATAATCTCTTCTCTCCTTCTGTTCCCTGCTTTAAACAAGCCATTAAAAATATGTTTATGACATCACAGTTGGCGACCATGGGAATGACTTTGATGTTAGAAAGACAAATACAGCATTGTGATTTCATGGCGGCATCAAGGCAGGAGAAGACCCTTGTTCAAATGGTGGGGAATTAAAGGTGGTGGAAGAAAAGCTTGAAAACCCCCTGTGAAGAGCCAATTGGCTGAATATGAGACATTGAAAGTTTTCCGCTGTGTAAAAAATTAAATAAATTATAAAAAAACCCTTTTTCAAATGAAAAATTGCAGTGCTTTGGCTGAACTATTTCAAATAAAAGCCTACAAGTTTAAACAGGGAAAGCTTTGGAATAGAAATGTTACATGCACAAAGAATCCAGCAGGCATCTTTAAAGCTAGAGCAGTCTGTGATTACATCAGGCTTAGAGCAGTAGGGCCAAACTAGACCATGGGGCCAACCTTCCTCCAGTTACCCCAGTAGCAAAGTCCTGCAGGTTTCCAGTGCAAATGGATGGAGCTGGGATCTTTGTCTTCTAAAATCCCCATCCTTTGCAGTGTTATCCTCATGGATATACCTGTCTGCAGGCAGACTCCTCAAAGGAGTCATAGGAGCCAAGTCTGGCAACAAAACAAGTCTTTGGCTCCTGATGTTGCTGTGACTTCAACTCCTCAATCCATTAGGCTTAAGTTCGTGGCATGGCTGCATCCATCATTTATACAGACTATTGAAAACAAGCCCTTGTTTTCACATAGATTGTATGAAATCATTACCGTTCCGTGCTTCAGGGGCAGCAGGACCAACCCTGCCAGGGAAGTATTGTCAGAATCCTTTCTGGGCTTGCTTTCTGAGCAGTTGTTCTAGCACATGTAATTGTGAACGAAATAGCCTTTGAAAAGACCTCCTTGGATTCAGGGAGAGATGAGAAGAATAGGGTAGAGATTAAAAAAGAGGGTTCTCCTCAGCTAATTGTTTTTAATAAAATGCTTAAAGTGTAGAAAACACCAGGACGCTATAATGAGGATGATAATGCTTTGTTCTGCAGAAATATGTGCCCTGTTGCCTCTCGTATTACAGAGAAACAAAGGAAATGAAATCGAAGGGAATGGAAAAGTGGGGATGAATGGGGGTTGCTAAATACTGAACTGGAAAGGTCAATAATCTTGTCTTGAAGGTAAAGCTGATGTCAAAGAGCCCTGCAGCAAGGCTGCCCAGCCTGCTCGAGGGGTTATCCAAGTGTTGGGGCTGCGGATCTCCCTGGCTGCCCTATGTCCTGCCTGGGTGCACGGCCTATGAACACTGCCTGGGATTCCCAGGTACTGTTGCTGAAGTCCACGCTTCCCCCTGTGAAGGGAAACCTCCATTTTGGGGGTATTTGTATGTTCTTCATGCCCAACCTCTCTCGCAGCCAAATGCTCAGCCCAGCAGGTGGAGAGGAGGATGCAGCCCCTCCATTGTGTCTGGTGCTGCCGCCTCTGTCGGCAATGCCTGATGGTATGCGCCCTCTTTGCACCCCAAAACATTTCTGATCCCCTTACTATAGAGCTGCCCTAACTGTTCACATCAAATAACACACCCAAATTAGTCCCTCTCTTAGCTTTGGGTGATATGTGGTTAGACTTGGCTGTCTGAATGCTTGCCCATTGATGCTGTGGGACAGTCCGAGGCTGCAGTCAGTCTCTCGCACAGTCACTAGGGATTCAGCATGTTGCTTGTGAGTGAGTTTGGGGCCTGATTCACTCTACAAACCACTGGGAAATGGTTTTGCTTATGATCCAGGTGATGGTGTGTTGTCTTTCCTGTCATGGTGCAGATCTCAGGCTGGTGAGTGCACGTTTGTGCCACGCTCCTGTGGCTGCTTTTCTGTGAATTGCTTGTGAATGAAAACTGAACCACATGCAGCTATCAGAAAGGTTTGTTCAGATTAGCATTGTGCAGTACTAACCCTTCCTTTTACTCCCTTTGGGGTATGAAACCTGCAGTTTTGGGATAGGGAAGGAGGACTTTGCGATGTCAGGACTGGGAGCATGTGGGTCCTGGGCTGGTACCTTGCTGGTGACACATTTCTCTCTCCTCCTCTTTGGAATGGTAGAAAACTGCTATAAAGACTAGTGGTTCAGATAGCCCACGTGTGTGTTTGTGGTCGTCTACTGTCGGATGAAAGCTGAGGCTATGGTCTTTAATTGGGCTTCCCAGGGGAGGCTTTTATGCCCCCAATTAACCCCTTGCATAATTACCCAAAGAAATAGGCAGCCTGTCCCTGGGATGGGGTGAAAGGCACTGCTGGCCACTAGCTGCCCTTTGCAGATGGGCAGAGTTGTGTCTAGATGACAGGTTGTGTCTCCCCATGGGATAGGCACTGTGGTTGAGGTGGCACGGGAGCAGGGACACCTCTGTCTTAGCTGTGGGGTGGCAAGGGTGGCACAAAGGCAGGGGGTCCCAGAGGGCTTTATATGTAAGTATGGAGAAATCTAGTTCTCCTTGGGCTTAGAGGACTCTGTGTTGCCTGGGCAGAATTTCATACTCATAAGGGAGCAAAAGCTGAGTTACTGAAGGGGAAAGGAAAGCTTTAGAAATAGCTGTTTCTTTCAGTTACACATATGTCCAGTTCCTAATTACCACTTTGGAGAAGGAAAACATTCCTCATCCAGCAGCCTGCTGCTTTTCATCTCCTCTAGTGAGGAAGAAAAGACCAAATTTTACACCTAGGAAATCAGTAAAGTAAATCAGAAAACGATGTATTTCCCAAAAGAATAAAGAAGAAATACCAAGAATTCAGCTCATACCAAGAAGCAAGAAAGATCATAAAATCAAAACATCTTAAACCACTCCCAGGCCACATTTAGCAGCTGGCACAGAGCAGCAGGGAAGCGCAAAGTGTAGTTATTGCTTATTTTAGGTGCTTCATTTGGGTTGTTTTCTTTCTTTCAGACTCTGGATAGAAAATGATGCAAGTTTGCCTTATGAGAAAGGAAGGGAAATCGTAGTGATGGGCTGCCAAGGCACACCTGAGAAGCATCAGGGAGAGCTTGAAGCCTCTCTTGAGCCATGTTAGAGCAGGAAACCCCTCAGTCCTCTGCCAGCAGAGTGCTGGTGAGCTCAGGCAGATTGTTTGAACACATCCGTTGAAGGATGGGCAGAGACCACCAACGCTCTGGCCCCAAACAGCCTTTTTCAAAGGGGAAAATGTTGATGGATTCTCAGCACGGTGATTATAGGGGATTATTCCAGGATCCTCAGAAGTATCTGAAAACTAATCTTTCCGAGTTATTTCTGAATAGCTATTGAATGGATAATTTCCATACCCATTATCAAAATGATGTGCTGGTGGGGAAATTTAGCTGTATTGTATTTGATCAGTAATTGGTGAAATGTTTTCCTAGGGTTAAAAGTAGTGTCGGCAACAGCTCTGTGTAGGGATTTACAAGGTGTTTAGATACATTTTTATGTATTCAGTTGCTTTATGCTATCCAAATGCTTTGATGGTGTGGAGGACAGCTAAGGGGATTTATCTGAGTATTTAAAGACAAACTGAAAAGACTTTTACCTTCTGAGACCCTAGTTCAGGGTTGCTTTGCTTCTGGGAGGGGCTGGTGACACAATTCACATGTAAAACAATGTACAGTGTGAAAGTCTTCATCATGAACAACTTGCGGGTCTGGAGAGTAGGATAGGCTCAAAAGCAATCAATGCAAATGCATTAGAGCAATCGGTAAGGAAAACACCAATGATAAGAGTGAAAACTTGTTTCTTTCAGTCTGTGGCAGGGCTGGTAAAGATTATGCTGTATCGGTGGTTTTATCTTGGACCATGAGAAATAGGGGTTTGGTAAAACGTTCCCCACTTTATCAGATGAAGCAAAGAGAAAAGATTAAGGCCGGGAGAGAGTAAAAAAAAAGAAATATGGAAGGGGGAAAATGAGCAAATGCACAAAAAACCCTCCTAATTTCCAGTTAAAGGTGAGCTGCCATTTAACCCTGGTTTTCCATTCCAGTGATGTGACAAACACACTGTAGATACACGTGCATCGAGACAGGGACAAGCAGGAGATAGGCGGTGCATCAGCCTGAGCTTTAAAGCTGTTTCTGTTTTCTAGCAGGTAGCTGGGGTCAAAAGCAATTTGCTAGAATTAGATCTGCCCCATGAGGTGCTGGCAAAGGGACAGAGCTGAGCTGCTCCAGGGCTGAGGAGGGCAGGGAATAACACATCCATCAAGGAATAACACATCAACATGTCCATCACAGCGCAGATACCTGCATGTTCTCAGTAGAAATGCCTTTCCTCCAGCCCAGGTATATGTTGGTACGCTGCTCTTCTCGCTTATGTTTTGGATCCAAAGCTGCTGGTGTTTAAAGCCATAATGTGTCACTGTGTGGATGGAAGGTCAAGGTGGCCAGAAATATCAGGGCAACCCATGTTCCCCACCTGGGGCATCACTACAGCTCTAGAAACATAGAAGGAAAGAGCTACTTCTTAGACCAATATTTTAATATCCCAAATTGTCACTGCCTGCTGACAAAAAAACCCAAACCTCTCGTTGTTAAATCTCTGTCCTGGTGTCCCATGGCCCTCTGCGAGCTGTGGGTGACTGAGACCTCCTGCAGCTGAAGGGGATGATGCACCAAGAGAGTAAATAACTCGCCTGAGGCCAGAAAGTCTGTAGTTGAGGGAGGAATTGGACGCTGCCAAGGGGAAGCCATTTCCATCCGCTCTCCTTGTCAGAAGAGTAAGCAGGCTGAAAAAGTTGGATGTGCACTGTAAGTGGGAGCTGACCCGGGCAGCCTTGATTTACATAGCGCACACTTGGGACCTGCTCATTACCACAACATCCCCCTAATCATCACCTCGGCATGATGGGCACATGGATGTGAATATGCCCCGGGATCCCCAGTGCTTCATTTTCCTAGCCTTTTGCAGTTATTGTGATATGACAGATGCACGTATCATTGAAAGCAGGTCTTGCATGGCATTACACAATGTTAATCAATAATGTGAAAATACAGCCGTTAACACCATGTACAGTTTTGCCTATTACTACAATGCCCTGCTTGTTCCAAAGGAAAAGCAATTTTATGCTCCACTGAAGCATGGTTTGCTTAGCCTTCCACTAGCGGCAAATGCCAGATACTGCAAAATGTTATTGTTACACAAGCAGTGTCCTGGATTTATTTATACGTATCCATGCAAAGACTAATTTCAACAAAGCCTAGGACTGGAGTCCCTCTGAACACGGGGCTGAACTGCTCTGACCCTGCATCTCCAGCTCTGCTGCCTCAGCACCCAGGTCCTCATTCAGCAATGCTGCACGCTTCCATGCAGCCCTCTGTGGCTGCTTGTGTGTTGAGTTGGGAATTAATTGTCCCAGGTTTTAGGGTATCCTAGCATCCAGCGGCACCTCTCAACCCAAAAATCAGACCAGGATAGCAGCCCGCTGTATGCATGTCCATGAATGCAGGTCTTAGGTGCCTGGCTCACACTACTTCAGTTTCTTTCCCCTTACCTCTTCCTTTCCTTGGATATGAGGCTGGATTGCCTCCCTGTGTGGCAAAATGTCAGCACTTCTTGGGCATTTCTTATCCTTGTTGGCTGAGATGTATGGAAACTGTTGAAAACCTCTGAACCCATAATTATCAATATGGGCCTCATTGTCTGCTCCTGCCATTTTCAAGCCTGGTAGAAGTTCATTCCTTTCAGCTGAGGACACAAAAGAAAGGGCTGCAAAGACAAAGCGAGAGATCTGCTCAGATCACCTGGGTAGCAGGGAAGGCAAGTGATCCTGCTGTGTTTTACCAGCCCTCTACGTTCTGTGTTACCTGTGTGGAGGATGTTGGGTAGCCCCAAGAGGAATTTTCCTGTTCATGTTCATTTTGGGGTAACTTCTGGAGCTTGAGTTGTCCCTGAGTTGGATAGAAAGCACACTTCAGAATGCAGGATTGTCACACAGAATAGAAATCCTGGCATTGCTGAGGTCTGTCTTCTGCTTATAAGGCAAATCCCAGGCTGGTTTGTGTTGGAAGGAACCTTAAAGCTCATCCATTTCCAACCCCTGCCACAGAAACCTTCTACTAGAGCACATTGCTCCAAGCCCTGTCCAACCTGCAGTATGAAGGTGAAGGCATTGCAAGTTCCCTTGGGATTTGGTCCTGAACATGATGTGGTACATCAGTGCTTCTCACAAGCCACAGCTTTCCCTACAGAGGAGCGAGGGAAACCTCCCTCCCCTGAGGCTGAAGCTGCCCCTCCATGCTTGGGGGCTCTCACTCATGAAGAAGAAGGGAACTGATCCTATTGGCTTTAAAATTTCTATTGTACAGCCTAGATTAATTTTGATTTTTCTCTTTTGACTCCTTTGTTACGTTTGTTCCAAGGATTTCTGTCACCTCCCTTCACTACTTCAATGTGCCTGAAGGATTTCTGTCAGCAGTGATTGCGTATGACTTGAAGAAAGTGCAATTTTCAAGACTTGAATTCACTTTAAAGTCCCAACTGCTTTATAATTCTTTGTTTTGAACTCTAGATTAGTGCATCTCCAAGCTGAAGCTTCCCCATCTGACAATGCTGTGTATGTTACTACTGCCACAAGACTTTTCCACCTCTGGGTTTCTCTCTCTCTTCCATTTCTTACTACGAACATGAGATTTGCAGGCCATTGCCATGTGAGGAATATTTGCATCATGGCCTGGGATGCTTTGAGTAAAACTTCAGGGAGCTGAAAGAGACTTGAGGCCAATCCAAAATATGCCGGAGAACATTCCCCAAAGTCATAGATATGTAATTCCAAATGTGAATATTTCCACCCCGGCAATTCCCTTTATGTTATTGTGACAGAGAGGCAGACTCTTACGGATGGCTGATATTAGCATGTAGCTTCTGCTGTCACCCACAGATGGGCTGTGTGGCTGGAACGATGCTGTTCCTGTTCTGACTTCGGGAAGTTTCACATATTAGACAGTACTAACAGAATTTTTAATTGGGCTCATTTTGCTTCTTTTTCTATCAGAAATGAAACAATTCACATGAACCCCTGTGGTTACCGGGGTCTCAATCTGCTGCCAAATAATATTACAGAAGTTGTGATTGAATTAATGAAAAGCTTGTAACAAAATTATGGTTGTGAGGAAATGAGCCTATGGGGGGCTTTAATTTCAACTGGTGGGACAAAATTAGTCCTAAATTAAAGAAAACAACTAATTGTCTAGATGGCACTCAGTTGATAAATGCACCCGTAAGATCGTGATCTCAGGGTGTCACCCTGCTCTTCATAGGGGTTTTGAGAGAAAATGTACTTGGAAGCCTTGTTCCACTCCCTTCCTGCTTTTTCCATGGGTGTCAGAGAATCCCAGCCTGGTTGTATTGGAAGGGACCTTAAAGCTCCTCCAGCTCCAACCCCTGCCACGGGCAGGGACCCCTTCCACTGGAGCAGTTGCTCC
>JARCZZ010033347.1:0-15026 GCA_030323915.1 Brotogeris chrysoptera
CCCTGTGAGGGTGCTGAGGCGCTGGCCCAGGGTGCCCAGAGAAGCTGTGGCTGCCCCATCCCTGGCAGTGTTCAAGGGCAGATTGGACAGGACTTGGAGCAAGCTGCTATAGCGGAAGGCGTCCCTGCCTGTAGCAGGGGTTGGAACTGGATGAGCATTAAGCTCCCTTCAACCCAAATCGTTCTGTGCTTCTGTGCTTCACAAAACTACCAGGAGGAAAGCCAACCTCTCCATGAGTTGCTTAAAAAAGACCTTAAAATACCTGAGCTTGCTTATTTTGCCCACCTCGGACTCCTGCTACAGTCACTGAGATCGATCCCTAAGTCATGTTCTATTGCTGATTTATTCTGTGAAGTATCCTCCTGTTAACACATGAGAAACTGTGACTTGTAACCTCCACAAGTATCACACGCTACTGCGCCAGCGCCTACACTGCCCGGTAGATTTGGTACATTATAACCATTACCTACTGGTAATGGTAGTTTATCATATAGATAAGGGTAGTTTATCATATAGAATTTACCATATATTTGCAGAAGAAGGAAAAAACCCCTGTATATTAAAGGTAATGCAGAGCAAGCCCTTCTTTTAACTGCAAACTAGTGAAGTCCTAGAGACCAGAGCAGTGTAACCAAGGAGAAAAAACTGCCCATAATCTTTTACCCTCTTTCACAATAAGCTTATTTCTTCCCTTCGATTTTTAACCTTCTCTGTCACCACCAGCACTAAAAGTTGCTTTTTCCCTCCTCCTTTTGCTGGAAGAACAAACAAACAGTTGCCATTTCAGTCAAAGCAATGTTACTCCTCTCCTGGCTGGCACCGGTTTCAGCTCACAGGGAGGTCAGCTCCTTTGGCTCCCATCCAGCACACTGAATAAACCGTTCTGGCAGTAAGTGCAACTCTGTTTGGGCTCAGAAACCAGCGCTTCAGACCTGTTTCCAACCTGAGCCCTTCCAATTTACAGCACTCCAACGCCACAGGAAGCACACCAGGCCAATCTGAAACTCAAATACAGTTGAAACAAAGCTTTCTTCCACGCTCTTAGGTCTTTTTCTACCCTTTTCTTCCTCCTTAATGTTTGCAGGTTGGAATTTAGTGCTCTCTTTTTTTCTGCCCCAAGTTTGGCTTTTGCTTCCAGTACTTCATCCAAATGAGCCATTTCCTCCAAAATGCACTGACAAATCCTTATAATCTCTTCTCTACTTCTCACTTCCCACCTTCTGCAAAGAGCACTTTGAGAGCTGAGAAGAAATCCCCTGAACTTACAAACCTGTTTTTATACGCATGCAGTCACCCAGCGCAAGACTTCGGACTCTCATAGTGCAAAATGGAAAACACAAGGAAACTTGTAATACAGGAGAAGCTGTGGTTCAGTAAGTGCAAAGCTGGCTGGAAGGATTAAAACTGCAGGCATAAGTATTTGAATCCTCTTACTCTCTGCTCTTTGGCAGAGTAACAGCAGAATTCCACTTTACTGGGGTAAGGGATGGGGGAAGGAGATGCTTGTAAAAAGGGCAGTAGATCTGAATGCAAAGGTTTAGGAACTGCACTAAGCGTTGTGTTTCAGGTTATTATTTGCTCTTTCCTCCCCTCATCCTTCACACCATTAAAATTCCACCTCAGCCCCCAGCCTCAAAATGAACAAACAGACATTGTTGGGTATCGGAATCCCTCAGTGGTGACATTCACTGTGGTGACACTTGAGCTGGGCCAGCAGAAATCACTCAGGCGGCTCATGGAGGGGATGCCAGAGTGACACATTAAGCACCAAACTAATCCCCACATTGTGTTTCTGCTGCACAGGTGTGTTCAGGGATTATCTTTCTGCTACGCAAGTCACTTGTGCCAATCTCTACAGATCCTTTCTCTTTCCTTCAGTTCCTCGCTCAAGCTGAAATACGCTTTTCCATGGCTACTGTGCTGAACAATTTCCAGGGAAATTAATACTGGGAAACTTCAAGTGTTATCCTTAACTCCAGTGCACAGTAATTTATCAGATGTCGTAGCATGCAAACATCCTGCTCTCTTAGCATCTAAGATGAAAGTTACTACATTCTTGAAGGGGCCTTAAATATTGCCCCCCTCCCAGTGCTCTGCAAAGAACAATTTGAGGGAAAGAAATAAAACTGAAAGCTTTAAGACCACCTCAAAATCCTGTGCATAAATATTACATTAATTCATGATGGAGACAAATAGTAAAGAGATGCAAGAACCTGAAGATGTGTTTGAAGTTGTGAGATAAAAGTTAGCACATACAAACTCCCATTTCGAAGCAGAAGTAATTTGAAGAGGTTCTACTTAATGGATGGCACAGCAAACACAGGGTCTGGTTTCCAACAAAAAGTGACATGCAGTAAAATATTTAGGCAATCTTTTGAGAACTATATAGCATTTCATAAATTAAAGGGCATTAGTCAGCTTTGCACGTGACAGCAACCAAGCTGCAGTTCAGTCAGAGGGGAACTGTTTGTGTTTTAGCCCAAGATGGATTGGAGGAACTTCTGACATTGATATAAACCTCTCAAGAGTTTTTTTAGGGAGGAGAAATGGAAGACAAAGCAAACTGTTTTAAATAGGAGCTACTGCAATATTCAGCACAGGCTTAAATTCACTGTTTAGGAGTTAATGTGACTAAAAACTAGGACGCGATTTTCAAATAGGAAGTTCAGCGCAATTTCACATCTATGTTTGAAAATCACTGAATTCTCACTCCATTTGCAAACAGGGTATTTTATACAGATCTATATAGATGCATTAGCTGGATATCTGATTCATTTTATATGAATTCCATGCAAGAACATCATGGTTGTCTGTAAACTGGTCATACTAAGCCATTTTCAGCAGGTGAAATCAGGTTTAGGATGTCACCTGTTAGAAATCAATTGCACTAACGCGCTCAATTGTGTTCAGTGTCTCTGTGCAGCTTTGGGGAGAGAACACAGCGTGATGGTTGTTACAGGAATGGGAGGATAAGGGGAGATGAATCCTGCCATGCTGCTATTGCAGAATGCCTGGGTGACCTCAGGCTAGTCACTTGTGACCTCTGTAAAATGGAGATAATCGCACTTATCTGATTCAAGGAGGTACCAGGAGACCTACTGTTTCCTAATTGCTTAGAGATATATACAGGAAAGGCACACTATAACTACTTCTGCGATTAAAAACAGCTCCATGGGTTAGGTTTCTGGAAATATCTCCTGGTGACACGACGGATTTTACCCATCTGTGTAAAAGTGTCAAGTACCGCTATTATTTTGACCTCATTGATAAAGAAAGGATGGGTGGTCTGGTAGGCTGAAGCACATTTTGCCTGGAAGCTATTACCCTTTGAGACGACCTCTTGTTTCAAGTTTCATTGGGGTATCAGAAAAGTTACAGGCAGCACCAGTCAGGATTTCTGTAACTTACTCTTACAAAAACACTAAAATCTACTTTATCTCCTCCAAGTTGCTACTCCCCTGCATTAGTCCTAAAGGTATTTTTCCTCATCAAACATAGGTTAATGACAGGAAAAGATATCAATCCCATTTGGTTTTACCTGACTTGTCTCTCTTTGGGTACTCGTTGCATATGTGAAGCTGTACCAACTTCTCCCACACTATTAGAGAGGTGTAGAAAAACTGACTGCAATACAAAGAAGGGCAGCAAAACTGATGGTAATTTAAGAGGAAGGCTGAATTTAAAACCAGGATGCCTGAATGAGGAACTATTTGATTTGAGGTAGGATGTAGATCCTTTAGATAGCTTCATGTAGCCATCCATTTTTAGGGAGATAAGGTGATTTGGGCAGGATTTATGTAAACTGAGTAGCAAGGAAAAGAGTTGATTTACATTAAAACATCAACCAAGCAACCATCAAGTGGTAGTAATTTTACTATTGAAATGTGGCTCTGGAGAATGTGTACAAAATCTCCATATCTGGCCAGTCAGGGTAAGGCAAAGAAGGGCTCAGTGTGTTAAGCATGAGTTTTAACTTGGAGTAATCTATGCTGATTTTCTTTTCACCAGAGCAATTTCATACCAGAAATACTTCTACAGAACCCAAGTATCTTCACCTCTGTCTAAAGTGCTCATTTACTACTGAGGATCCTTGTTTTACTCAGTGTGTTTGCCAGCATGAACCACTCTGCCATTTGTATCAGCAATGCCACCCTCACTCACATGTGCTTCAAGGCTTGAGAAATGCATGAATCTTTATGCCACGCTCTTTATGAAATGCTGTGTCCTATCACGTTGCCACGATACTGCCACTAGATTTATAGCTACAACTAAATCATCTGATCATACCACTTCTGTGCTGTGCTTCTTCCATTACCACCTAATGTATCAAAAGCATCGATTTTACACTCGCGAGCTTTCCTACTGAAGCACTCCAAGGTCTTGCAGCACTTTATTACATCCCAAGCCCACTCTCAGAGCTGTCATGCTAATGAGGCATATGGCACTGCTTTAATTTCTTTGCAGCAGGTCACAAAGCTCAATTCTCCCCTCATGTGGGAGAACCTGGAGCCCAATTCCTGAGCTGTCATGGCTGGCTGATTTTGAATAGTGCCTGTGACGACGCAGACTTGCCTCTCATTGGCCTCGCCACCACAAGGCTGACAAGATATATGGTCATTTATGGGTTCAAAATGCTTTTCCCTATTAGCAATATCTTGTACTTACTGAACACCTAATATCCTTAGGTGCCCCAAATGCTGGAATTATAACCTGCTTAACCTCAATAATTCTGAGGGGCAGATTTGTCTTTCTACAATACAGTTCTTATTTAGACAGGAAGAAAATGAAACACACAGGGATTAAGAGACTAAATCGGCAGGACATCTAGAAATACCCTGAAAACCTATAGAGATTTTAGGGAACAGAAAAGGCTCAGACGCTCCAGAAAGGAACAATATATTTTAAGACAACGGATAAAAATTGCCTGCAATTACAGGTCCCTTTCAACATGAGATATTTTGTGATTTTGATGAATTTACTGCCCTACAAAGGGAATCTTCAGTTTCTTCAGTTAGGACAAGTAAAAAAGACAAGAAGTTACAACAAACTGACAGAGGGGAGATGGAGATGAGCTCTTAGGCAGAAGCTCTTCCCTGGGAGGGTGCTGAGGCACTGGCACAGGGTGCCCAGAGAAGCTGTGGCTGCCCCATCCCTGGCAGTGTTCAAGGCCAGGCTGGACACAGGGGCTTGGATCAAGCTGCTGTAGTGGAAGGTGTCCCTACCCGTGGCAGTGGGTTGGAACTGGATGAGCTTTAAGATCCCTTCCAACCCAAAGCAGTCTGGGATTCTGATTCTATGATTTGGGCTTCAGTAGTTTCAGTAACATGGAGTCACTGGTCTGTCTTTTTGCTACACTTTCTTTGCATATGGAAAAGACTTCCATTTATAGAAGCCAATTAGTAGGCTTCCATTAATAGATCTAATTATTACATGGAAAGAGGAAAAAAAAGATGTATTATATCTTCACTGCTTAAAGTTCGGGAAGACCTTGAAGACATGCTACAAATAGGCTGCCTAAACCATACCTTCCCTACAGAGATGTGAGCACATGCTGAACAACAGCAGTAAAGCCCTGAGGTACTGTGGATCAGAAGAATGGAGTGGGAGCACAGCATGATTTTTCATTTCAAGAATCTAAGTATCTCCAAAGCTTGTAAGAACCAAACAATGATCATTAACTCCCATTTTATTAATGGAAGTCAGGCACCAGCATTGGGGTCACTTGGCCAAGGTCACAAACTGTCACTAGTCACCAGTCTTCTGCCTTCTACTTCCAGCCACGACTTCCTACAAATCACTGAGCTTGCAGTTGAAGAGTTTGAGCTATTGCCGTTCATGCATTTAAAACACTATACCAGCTATTCCATCTCTTTTGGTCTTTTTGTTGTCACAATTCACATGGCAGGAATTAAACAAAACTTTAACCCTCAAAATTCTGGTGTTTTCCAAGCTGCCAGCAAAAATTAATTCTTATGTGGGGTGTCCATACCAGGGCTTGTAGTCCTCAAAGGCTTAACCCAATTGACTCTTAAGGAACTGTGACAGTCATTCATATAAAGTCCTCCAAGATCAAAGGCTTCTTCCGTACCATAAGTGTCTATCACACCAGCTTTACTACCAAACACGGGCACTAAGGGCTTGGCGCTGCTGTTAGACACATGGTTAAGGATTGCCCTCTCTTGAACAAAACAACCCTACTGCTTTGCACCAGGTACTCATGAGAAGTAACTTCAAAGGATACACCATGGTTCATAGACAAACAGCAAGAAGCTGCACTATCCCCTCAGGTCATGCTCTAAATATCATTTTTCAGAAGACTTGGGCTATATCCACAGAAGGCACTTTTTCCTCTGAGTTCAAGCCTCAAACATTTTAACCCGATCCTTTCCTTTCTACTCAGAGCCTCAGAGCTTCCACCCACAACACCTAAAGCTATCACCACTTTAGTTGAAGAACTTGTTGGGGTCACACAATGGTTTGAAAGCTGCGGTTAAGATTAATAGTGTGTTACAATAAACACAGCGAATAATGTAAAGTGCAGAAACGATGAAGGAGGAAGTGGGGGGAGACATCTTCTGAGACTATGCAGTTATGGGATGTTTAGTTTGAAAGAACACGCAGGTCAGAGCGAGACTTCTGGCATCTTCTCCCCTACGAATTAATCACTGCTTCAGAGTGACCAGCAAATTTCAGCTTATAAATAAAGTTCAAAGCCCCCAGGTCCTCATTTTGAAATGGAGACATATGGCTTGAAAACAGCTAATGGAACAAGCCTTCCCAAAAGTTTGAGCTCATTCCCAGCTAAGAGATCCATTTCACGGGAATAACACAACGCAGCCTCAAGTACACGAGCATCAGACTTCCTTCCTGTATTTTAAAATACTTTGCACTTCCACACCAGCTTTTATCTGGTGCATGGAAAAAGTTCTAACGAACTTCAGCTATGAGTACTCAAAGTGTAGAAGACACACAAGCCTGCAGGAATTGAGAGCATACACATGCTCAGGAGATGATCCACACCCAGAAATAACAAGTTCAATGCTGTGCACCCAGAAATCTCAAGGGATTTAAAAGACAGTATCAGCTTACTCTATGAAACCTGATGTCTATAACTATGGAGCCATGGGTCCCTTTGACCACTCATTCACTGTAGTGTAAACCATGGCTAGCTCCAGTAATATTGTACAATGAGGGAATAGCTTGGAGGGATGCTGAAGCCATTTACATAACCTCAGTTTTCTCCATTGTAAATGGAAGATAAGTTTTTCAGCTGAAAAGCCCATGGCAGAAACCAGAAGGCTGAATTCCTACTACTTGCTCCAGTCTCTGGACAACCCTGCCTTCAATGTTTTGTTCTTCTACAGCTGCCCAGAAGCATTTTTTCCACACTGAATCTACTCCTTTGGGGGCTTTTTTCATGTTAGTCACAAATCTCTCAGTATAAGCTGAGGTAGACCAAAACACTGGCAGTTCTGTAGTGAAAAAAGCATCTAATGGGCCATAAATTAATGTTTCATTTCCTTTAATAGTGTAATGATTAATTCCTCCTTCAGAGCAAGATTTTGTTGCACAAGAAAGAAAGAGAGATGGGGTTTTAACATTGAAAAGGATCAAAGGCAGAACGGTGTTATTTTTTGTTTGTGCTCTTATACCTTCACTCTTCAAACAGATTCTTCTCCCCAGTTTTGTAAAGAAAAAGGTAAAAGAAAAAACACCACAATCCATCTCAGATGAGACCTTGCACAGCTTGTCAAGTTGCAACCCACAGTGAATTTTTACTGCAGATATAAACCTCTGAAAGTAGGAGTTTCTAATGGAAATGCTGACATAACTTTAACTATACCAATGCTGCTGTAATGCTCAGGTTACCAGGAATATTTCTGCTGCCAATTCAGTTTAACAAGTCTGAATGCATATAATTTGTTCCAGTTGTCTTTCCTCAGAGTGGGGCTCCTTTGTGCACACTTTCCAATCTGGCTTGCATTAAAAGAAAGGGGAAAAAAAAAACAACCCTACTCCTATGTAAATTCATACACACACTGATAGGGTTTTATCACAGCTAAAAAGCTATAAATCTGCTTTAACTGATTCAGCGTGTTCCCTACCGGCCTGGAAAGGTGACTTGTTTCATTGGTGCCCTTCACTGAATGTGACAATTGTAACTTTGCTTTGCTCTCTTTGGGATATTTCGTGTCTGCAAAAAGCAGCTCGACTTTCTGCATATCCATGTTATCCACTCCTGACCAAACACCCTCCCTATACAAGCCAGAAGGATTTCAGCTGGGTCAAGATTTGCCCGTGTTTAGGAATCTAATCCAAATGCCTCCCACTCGTATCAGCCATAAGAACCTAATCCAAATTATTTGCTTCTCACCGTGGCTCATCCTGAAGGCAAAAACCTGGCAGGTTAAACAAATACTCTCAGGGTGCAAAGTGAATTCATGGGGCAAGAGCTGAAGTGATAGCAAGGTAAGTGGGCACTTGTAGAGCTCCATGTCCTTCAAGAGGTCTGCAGCTTGCACACTGAAATCTTTCCCCCGGTAGGAAGAGTTGAAATATAAGGAAGAAAAATTCAACAGGATGGCTCCATCACTCAGGGCACAGGAGCAGGAATAATTTGTGATCTGATTGTGCCTCACATCTACCAGCTTACTCAATCTTCAGGGTCTAAGAGGCACTAGCTGATGCTTGGGAATTCAAAACCTGAACCTTGTTGTCGTCTTTACAACACAGATTAATTTGGAAGAATGATTTGAGGATGCATTTCCCAATGTCAGTGAATTCTGGGATTGTTTCAGGGAGTTTAAGTAGATGGTAACTATGAAAATGAAGCCAAAATCACCAGGTTGAGGCTCACTCCCAGGTAGCTTCTCAGGCTCCGATGGCCAGCCACAGCTCTTTCCACAATGAGTCGCAAAAGAAGGAATCTCCTCAGGATGATTCAGATCCATATAGCCTGAAATGCCTCTAACTAAATTGAAAGCTTATGATTAATAAGTCTCTTGTTTAGTTTCCTGACTAAAATTAAAAGGGAGGAATTTAGGTCACGGTTTCTCAGGCTGAACTCTGAACATGTTCCCAAATAAGAGGATAAATCCAATGAAAACTTATGTAAAACTGGCTTTCAAAATACTGTTCTTCCATGCACCTCTCCTAAAAAAATGTTTTATTTAAAAGTGGTTTTAAAACTACTGTGAAATTAAACATCTCTTAAACCTTTCTTCTCTTTAGCATGGTTTTGCTTCAACTTCTGAAATGTTGGGGCAGTTTCAATAGAGAACAGATTAATCCAAAGAATATGTTTAAAGTTTTAAAAGACACTTGGAAAATGATTGGCTCTATCTTCCTGTTCCTCAGTTTCCCTTCTGCAATTATGAATTACTATTATGAGTAACACTGAGTGCTAATGGACTCTGCTAATCTCTGATAATGGATTCAGAGATTAATTGTTATTCTTAATATGCTTACTTGAGTAGTAAAGAAGCAACAGAAAGCAGTGTGCAAGGACAAAACACAGCAAGAGAACAGACCCTCCATCCACAAGCCTTTTTGGAAAGGAAAAAAGAAAAAGCCTTACATAAAAGAAAATCTAATTTAGTTGGGATTTATTATTAATTATTAGATGAGCAAAACATCAATTATTAAGATTACATTATCAAAGGTTCCTTTCCTCTCCCCAGTCAGATCCCTGAAAATTCTCTACTTCTAAGAAGCCTTCCATGATACCATTCTTTCTTTGAAATGCTTCAACATTCAGTGCCTTATGAGCTCCCTGCTGCAGTTTGATTTCTCTGGAACTGTCTCTTCCATCCCAGTGTTGTAAACACCTAACCCTCTGCTTGAGCAGGACTCCTGCAGGACAACTCACATGTCTGAAGTTGGACCTGAAGATCAGAGGAGTGATTTCTGAAGCCAAGCAGGCTGATGCTGAGTTCAGCCTTTCAGCTGGTCACACTAGGCTAATGAATGAGTCTGAAAACAGCAGTCCCTGTGTGGCAGCACACAGAGTACTGAGTAACCACACAGGCAAATTAAAAACCGAGCAGAAAGTGTCCTGTATTTCTGGAAGATGACTTCTTTTTAGATCCTGAAGTAACATAGCAGCAGTAGTGGCTGATGAGATGTTCAGTTACCTGCTGTGAAGTGGCAGAAATGCACAATTTATATCAAATTAAACTATTTGATAAAAACCAGATAAGGCTATAGCAGTTCCTTCATATCTTCATAAATCTGAGCCGAATTATTCAATAAAAAGGTGGAAAGTTCTTTCTGAGGGATGGGAAAGGGAGGTGAATTGCAAACGGTGATTGTCTTCAACAGCTCAAGCCTGATCATTAAAGATAAAAAAGAATAAACAGAAAATAGGGCACATCCTTTAGGTTACAAATCAGGAGGTCTAAACTGGTCCTATTAGTCAGAAATAAGAAAAAAGATCTTAGAGGAACTTGCTGCTTCAAATTGCCCAGCACTCTAAACAAAGAAAAAGTGGCAAAGGCAGTACAGGAATCTGCATTAACTCCTGACCATGGATTTTTCTGGCTAAGTGGCTCATTCATGCAGATCCCACTAAGTAGAAGCAGCACATACTGTTTTTTTCAGCTCCTGGGGTCAGGTTGATCCTGATTTGGCCTATTTTCCACTGAAATCAAGGCTCTTACGGAAGTCACACTCGTCTCCTAGGTTTTAACCCTGGAATATTGATGTACTCAACACAGTTTTCCCTCCTCCCATCTACTGAGAAAGCAATCTGTTCCTGAGGTGAGGGCTGCATTGTCCACGCTTCACACAACGCTGCACACTTCTCTTGGAATTCAAAGTCTAATCACACTGTGAAGCCTGCCTACCTCCCATCTCTCCCTCACTCTTTCCAGCAGCAATGTCACTGTGGGTGACTGGCAGCATGACCCTCACTGCTGCTTCTATTTGTGAATAAATGCCTTCAGTGGTAGAAAAGAAACAGCACTGGTTCACTGGGGAGTTGTTGGAATAGGGATGTATGTGAGGTAGAAGCCAAAGACATTAGGATGCAGCTATTGAGAAGTGGGTAATAAGGCTCCAGACTGTCTTAATTCCTTTCTACAGACTTCAGTAGATGTTACCTCCAGCTCCACCTAAGTAATTTCTAGGTCAGCTTTAGTTTAGTTTTAGAAGTGATTCTGGATTTTGTGATTCCCATCTCAGAGGTTGTTTCAAATGTCTACATCCAGCCTTCCTGTCTGCCTGATATGACTGACTTAGAGAAACACACACCAGATCCCACAAAATGACAAAAGCACACTTCACACTGAGTGCCTGCTCACTGATGAAAGAGCTGGAAGAAGTCAGGCACTTCGGCTTTTACTACAAGGCAACACAGTCAGTGTTCTCAAAGGAATTTAGATGTCAGCTTTCACCAGATTTCATATATTTTTCAAAATCTGTTCTTTGTCACTCTGCACATCAGCTCCCCATGGGGATAACAGCCTTTTCCCTACCTCACAGCTGTGCTAAGCAGAGATGTACCTGCTGCCTTCCTCAGTGCCACAGCTGGGGATGCTGAGGGAAGTGGACAGTGATGGGCAGACTGGCATGTTCTCCCTAAATATCATTCCCTAGAGATATGATCCATTTCTTTTTAACTTCTTTTTCATATTATTTACTGGTTCAACTGGAACAGAGCTGCTGCCACCAAGCCAGTCATCAGCCCCTACAGCCCTCTTTTTGGCTGGCGGTCAACCTTTCTGAGACTTCAGCATCCTCCCTACAACCCCACTGGCTCGTGCTTCTCCTCCCATGGCACTGTCAAAGACTACATAGAACAATGTTCTTATCCAGCAAAGCATCTGGTAGCTTCTTAAAACAGGTTAAAGATTGTATGCCTATAGACAGTTCTGGCTTCTCATCAGTAACATACATATATACCTACATACCACTATATTCATATACTGACTGATGAGAAACCTGAGTAACTACTTTGTGTTTCTGAAAGTCCACCAAGACACCCCAAGGCAGCCCACTTTTCACATAGTTCTAACTCCTCAAATCAGGAAATTAAAAGGTTTCTGAAAGGAAACATCCTGAAAAATTTGACAGTTGGGGTTGTTTAGCCTGGAGAAAGGAAAGCTCTGTGTGACCTTTGAATACTTAAAGGGGGCTTATAGGGAAGATGGAGAGACTTTTGACAAGGGCCTGTAGGGACAGGCCAAGGGGAATGGCTTTAACCTGCCAGAGGGGAGATGGAGATGAGCTCCAAAGCAGAAGCTCTTCCTTGTGAGGGTGCTGAGGCACAGGGTGCCCAGAGAAGCTGTGGCTGCCCCATCCCTGGCAGTGTCCTGTTCAAGGCCAGGCTGGACACAGGGGCTCGGAGCAACCTGCTCTAGTGGAAGGTGTCCCTGCCCGTGGCAGGGGTTTGGAACTGGATGAGCTTTAAGGTCCCTTAAAACCTAAGCCAGTCTGTGATTCTATGAAACTGAGACATTCACATCCTAGTTACTTTGGGTAACTTTAGGTAACATAAATATTATTCCAGAGTTGACATATCTAAAACCAAAAGTGAAAAGGTCCAAGTCTGAAAATTCCTTTTTTCCTTAAAATTAAGTACCTGCTGATAGTATAGGTACAATAAAAGTTAGGTATTTCTTAATGCTCTAAATTACTTTTACTAAGTAAACACTAAACAGTAGCTTGTAATACATCCAAAACTAAAAGCCTTAAGAGACTCCTGTATATTTAAATACATACTAGTTTATTCTATACTTCTTTGAAAGTTTAGTTGGACATTTTTCCTGGAAGTGTAGAAATAATATTATGGGTATTATTACCTTTCTGGAACGAAAGGAACTTAGATAAAGAATAGCCTACTGTATCTTCAAAAAGTAGCATGTTTCTTAAGTTCCAAGTGCATTATATTTGCTATTTACATGGGGATTTGTAACAGCAGCGCTGCTCCCTGGGTGTTACTTACTTTGGATGGACTTCTCTAAGGCTGAGTTTACACAGCTGTGGAAGGAAAACCTAGCCACAATCAATTAAAAAGTGCAACACAAATCCCTTGGACAGCATTCTCAGGCTGTCCTGCAGTTGAGACAGCTACTATTCTCCCAGAATGAGTGCTCTAACTGTATTAAACTTAGTCCTAACCAAAATAAGCTTTTGCTAATTTTCACCATTTAAGGAACATAAAGACCTGCCTTTGTCATTTAAAGTTTAAGCTGACTAAGCCCCATAGAAACAGAACCTTAAGGAACTAAAGCAATTAAATCCATTCACAGAGGTCAGAAGAGCCTTTGGGTTTTAGACATGATGAGCTTGTATGGTCTGTGCTTCTAATTCATGTGAACTCTCAGATTATGGGTTTGTAGGTGGCATAAATAAGTCACCTTTGTTTTCCTCCTGATAGCAGAGTGAGGCTGAGCTGATCCTAACAGTCACCAGTGTGCTGGCATTACCTGCACTCCTGATTACTGAACAACTACAATAAGCACACAGATGAGACCCCAGACGCCCTGTCTTTGTGTGGAACATATTTATTACCAACCTGCTGAATCCTACACACAAAGAAGGCCTCAGGGAATGTCGTATGTCTACAAGCCAATGCAAAAAGAACTGAGGAAAAAAAGAGACAAATAACCATGCAGCTGAAAAGCCTGAAGTCTAACTAACCACCAGTACATCAATAATACAATAATGTCATAAGCCCACTGTGAACTCTGAACAATGTTTTTTCTGTTGTTCAGCTAATTAGTAAAAGAAGAGATTAAGGTCTTTAATGCTTTCTCTTTCTTCCCTCTTACCTGGAGGGTGTGCATGTATCTGTACACATATATTCCCTAAATGAGCAAAGTACATATGTTACGATCTTAAAAACACAAGGTGGAGTGTGAGTTTGGCTTTATTTCCAACAAGAGGGTCATCTACATGATATCAATGAACTGTGATTGCAAGGACTCAGATGTGTGTGTGTGTATGTGTGCGTTACAGGGTCAGAGGGAAAGGGGAAAGCTGTACAGAGGATATGAATTTTAAGCAGTTTCCTGAATGAATACAACACTGTATTACTCCCTACTCTTCTTAGGATGAGAACTCAGAGAGATAACCTTCTCCTTTGAAAAAACCCTGAAGGAAAAGTTTGTTTTTACCATAACAAATGCAACAAAAGAAAAGAAGAGGGAAGCTGGGAAAAGAGGGAGGGAAGGGAAGTTAGGGGAAACAAATTAAATGTCAAACTTTCTCTCCTTACTTGGAGATAACAGCATAAAAGGAAACCTTCTCAGAAGCTTAACATACATGCAGTTAAGCCATTGCCAGCTGCAGTAAACCTCTCTCACCTTCCTTTCTCTCTTTCAAGATATCTTTGAATGCCTCCTCCTTCATCATAAATCAGACCTGTGAGCAATTATCACTCCAGCCGGATGGCAGCAGCCTGAGTGGCCACTGCTATTCCACTGCTGTAATCTGCTCTTCCTCAGGTTACACTACCCTTGATGAAATTTCACATTTCTCTGCCAACGAGCATTAACCTCTCCATTTAGGACTCATTGTCTTTGCAGCAGAGAGCTGTAAATCTTATTCTTCCTCTTGAAACTTGTTTAAGCAGCACCGCCCATCCATGGGGGGAGCTGAGCACCTTCAGCTCCCCATTAGGAGTCTTAGAGCATCCCGGAGCTCTGAGAGAGCACAACAGGTTTGTGCTGCTGCCTCGGATACTTACCCTGAGGGCATCTCTCAGAGCCTTAGAGGGAGACAGGGACGCAGACACCCTCCTGAGCACACAGTACTGATACCACTGTCACAGCTCTCAAAGGAACTGAGTTTTCACCGTTCCCTTCTCCATCCACACTCTCTTTGGTGACAGGTTTCTGACAGCAACAGGAGCCTCCCGGCTGCTTTCAGGTGCTCAAGGCCTGCAGTGGCTTGAGCCCAACTGGCTGCCTTTCCCTCAACCATCACCACCTTCACAGAGAATGGGGGTTTTAGGTCAGTTTTCCAGCCAGGGGTTAAAAATAAAGCTAAACCAAGTGCTCTGCTTCCGCGTTCTGCCTGCAACC
>JARCZZ010033348.1:0-35031 GCA_030323915.1 Brotogeris chrysoptera
CAATGGACAAAGTGGGGTGTCCCAATGTCCTGCAGCTGGGGGGGCTCTGGATGCAGCGGTGCGGGGGGCGCTGGTGCGGGATGCGTCGGGCGGGGGTCGCTGCGGGGGGCGGCCCCGTCGGGCGGCGGGAGGGGGGGGGGTAGGAGGGAGGCGGTACCGAGGCGGCCGCGCTATAAAGGCGGCGTCGGGGCGGGCGCGGCGGCAGCGGCGGTCGGTGGCGGCGGCAGCGGCAGGGGCAGGATGACGGCGAACGGGACGGCGGAGCCGGTGCAGATCCAGTTCGGGCTCATCAATTGCAGCAACAAATACCTGACGGCGGAGGCGTTCGGCTTCAAGGTGAACGCCTCGGCCGCCAGCATGAAGAAGAAGCAGATCTGGACGCTGGAGCAGGACGGGGAGGACTCCAGCGCAGTGCTGCTCAAGAGCCACCTCGGCCGGTACCTGGCGGCCGATAAGGACGGGCGGGTGAGCTGCGACAGCGAGGAGCCGGGCCCCGACTGTCGCTTCTTGGTGGTGGCTCACGGCGACGGGCGCTGGTCGCTGCAGTCCGAGCCCCACCGCCGCTTCTTCGGCGGCACCGAGGACCGGCTCTCCTGCTTCGCGCCCGCCGTCTCGGCTACCGAGAAGTGGAGCGTCCACTTGGCCATGCACCCCCAGGCCAACCTCTACAGCCTGGCCCGCAAGCGCTACGCTCACCTCGGGCCCCGCCGCGACGAGTTGGCCGTGGACCGCGATGTGCCGTGGGGAGTGGATGCCCTCATCACGCTGCTCTTCGTGGAGCAGCGCTACAGTCTGCAGAGCTGCGACCACCGCCTCCTGCGCTCCGACGGGCGCCTCGTCCCCGCCGCCGAGCCCGGCACCGCCTTCACCCTCGAGTTCCGCTGCGGCAAGGTGGCCTTTCGCGACGGGGAGGGCCGCTACCTGTCCCCGTCGGGACCCAGCGGCACCCTCAAGGCGGGCAAAAGCGCGAAGGTGGGCAAGGATGAGCTCTTCGCCCTCGAGCAGAGCTGCCCGCAGGTCGTGCTGCGAGCCGGCAACGACAGGAACGTCTCCACCCGGCAAGGTAGGAGGGGATGGGGGATACGCACACACAAACCTCGGCCGCCCCCCCCCGCATCCCTCGGGCATCGCCTCCTCCGCATCCCTCGGGCATCGCCTCCTCCGCTTCCCCTGTATTGACCCGCGATCAGCACCTCGGTGTGACCCCCCTGGAGCCCTCCATCTCGGCAGCATCCCCCCCCCCTCCGGGATGCTCAGCAGCAGCCCCACGGAGTGCCCCTCTGCATGCCCGCACCGTCGTCTCTTTAGGGCCAACCCTCGTTGACGGAACCCCTTCTTACAGACGTTCCTGCACCCCTCCTCTGAAGTCGTTGTCTTCCCCAGCACCCCTCCAGCGTCGCCTTCCTGAGCCCCTCCTCCCTCCAGCACCCCCATCCCTGCAGCATCCCCTCTGCCCGGCGGGTTTGAATGGTGAGGGGCCTGCCTTGGGGTGCAGAGGTGGATGGGGGTCTATAGGGCGGTGGATGGGGTCTTCCCTGCCGTCAGGGAAGCAGAGCAGCCGTCCCTCGCCTTCCTACCTGCGGAGCTCATTGTTCACCCAACAAAGCCTCCTCCGATCTCCCCCTGTCCCCTCCTTCCCCCTGCATCGCTGAGCTTTGTCCCCTGTCGATCAGGGTCTGGGGAGGCTGCAGTGTCCCCCATGGGGCTGCGTTCCCCGGCGGGAGGGGGTTGGATGCCACCCACCCCCCGGCCTCAGCAGCGGGGCACGAACGGCTTTGCCACCACATCCCGCATCCACCCGCACAAAGGCAGCCGATCCCCGTCCCCTCCGTTCGCTGGAGGGGCCATGGCGGGCACACGCCGCCCCCCCGCCTCCCAGCACCCACTAGCATCCTTCCCCCCCCCCCAAAAGCCCCACGGGTGCTTGTGCAGGACGGGGCGGGGGGGGAGGTGTCCCCGCTCCGCGATGCTGGAGGTGCCCTGGGGCCCATCACCGAGTCAGGCCGGCGCATGCCGAGCCCGGGACGGGTGCGAGCACGTCCCAGAGCCCGGAGGAGCATGGAGCGGGGAATGTCTTTTGTGCGCGCCTATGGAGCGCCTCGAGGCTGCGGCTGAGCCCTCGCCTGTGCCTGGGCAGCGCCTGGAAGGGACCTCGACTGTGTTTGTCCTTCCCGAGAGCGAAGCAGCCCCTAAGAGAGGGAAAAGGCTGCGAAGATGAACCTGGGACCATTCGCGCAGGGGGATGGGGAGGGAGGAGGAGGAGGATGGAGATGGCGGGAGGATGGCGGGAGGCTGCCGCAGCGCCGTGGGGGAAGGGCCGCTGCAGCCCTTTGTCACCGGAGATGGGGAAACCAGATGTGGGGGGAGATGCGTGCGATGGGGGCACCCCATGGGTGGGAGCCGCTGCCGGCGGACCCTCCGGCTTTGTGTGGTGGGGAGGGATGGGGGGGATGAGGGGGATGGGAAGGGCAAGGGGGGGGGGGGATCCAAATCTCCCCAGCAACAGGGGGCTCTGGGCCGCGCCCGGCCCCTTTCCAAGCAAAACAGAGCGGGGAGGGGGGCGCTGGGGCTGCGCATCCTTCGCTTTGAGCCCGTTCTGGCTGGAGAAGCCTTTTCCACACGGTTCATCCCGCCCGGCAGCAGCGGGAGGCGGGGAGCTGCTGCCTTCCCTTCTCCCGCCGGGAATGCGCCTTGTCCCAAGGTTACGGAGCAGGCGGTGGAACAGCAGCGGCCGGAGGAAGCGGCTGCAGACAGCCCTTGCCCGCGCCGCGCTGATAAGCGCTGCTGGCAGATGTGCCGATGGCCACCGGGATGCGGGATGTGGGATGCGGGCTGCGGGCAGGGAGCGGCTGCGGCTCGGCGCAGGCTCATGGGAAAAGGCAGCCTGTGGGCCCAGGGAGGGAGCAGGGATGGCAGCGCCTGTGGCCCCAGGGCGGATGAGGCTGCTGTGGCTCCCCTGGATGGGAGCTGGAGCTGGCCCAGCCTTGGGCTAGCGCTGTCCCGTGAGTGCCGAGTCAGCTCCTGGCTTGGAGCCTGCTCCCTGTCCCTGGGATGGCGGCGTCAGCATCCCACGGGGACCACGCCGTGGACAATCCCAGCGTGTGGGGCACGAGGTGGGTGTCAGCCCCTTCCGACGGAGCCAGGGCCCGAGGAGCGCAGCCTCCGCCCGGCTCAATGGCTCCGTTCTGGCCCCGGCTGCGGCAACAAAGGGCCCTTTGTGGGCACGAGGGTCCCGGGGGCAGAGCCCTGCGAGGCCCCGCG
This sequence comes from Brotogeris chrysoptera, assembly GCA_030323915.1. Taxonomy (NCBI): domain Eukaryota; kingdom Metazoa; phylum Chordata; class Aves; order Psittaciformes; family Psittacidae; genus Brotogeris; species Brotogeris chrysoptera. The sequence goes on from JARCZZ010033348.1 coordinate 3,262, forward strand.
CCTGCCTCCAACCCCGGGGAGGGAGAGGATGGGAGAGAGGCATTTCGGGAAGCAGGGTCTGGGAGGGGGGAGCACGCCCGGGCACGCCAGGCTGGCGATGGGAGCTCAGCTCCCAAGCCCAGAGCCCTCATGGCATGGGGGTGTTGGTGCTGGCTGCAGCGTGGCTCATCTCGGTGATGCAGGTTTCGATCCGGAGATGCCAATTGCTTGGGGGGGGAGGGTGTACCACAAAGCCACACAAAATCCATCAGGAATTAGGGGTGGGGTCTCCAGGAAATCCATGCACCGTCCCCTTTGTGACCCCTTTGCAGAGGAGCTGCTCGGTCCCCAGGCTGTTGCTTTTAGGCAAAACCATGCTTGGATTTATACCCTGGGATGCAGCAAAAGCCCATCCAGAGGGCAGGGAAGGGATGAGTCTAGGAGCACGTGCGAGGCAGCAGTGCAGGGCTGTGGGTGCCAGAGCCCTGCAGGGAGGCCAGACCTGACCTGTGCAGGCAGAGCTGGGTGCAGCATCCCCCGGGCTGCTGGGCACGAGGGCCCAAATCCTGCCCATGAGGGCTTGAAGGGGTTGTGGGGTGCTGCTGGTGCAGTGGGCTCGGGGTTTTTGGGGCATAACCGTGGGGTTTTTGAAAGGGAACCTCTTGGCCTACGGGGAGTTGGAATATGGGAAAGGTGTCAGCTCCCAGCCATGGAAAAACAGCTCCTTACGTGTGGAATTGCCTCCCTGGGTCTGGCCATGGGGCAGCTCCAGCTGCTTGTCCCATGGGTTGGCCATGGTCCTCCAGGCTCTCGGCTTCCTCTCCACGGGAGTGTCCCACTGGGTCTCCCCAGCATCCCGGGATTGCTCTCGGGTACCTGCATGAGGTTAATGTAGAGGGTAAGATTTCCACAGGCCATAAATGCCCCCACGCTGGGCCTGTGGCTCCTCATGGCATGGAGGTGGCACAGCTGCTGCAGACTGTGGCTCCTTTAGATGGAGAAGCTCCGGGATTGCTTATGGGCTATGGTGCCCATAGCCCTCCATGTGCATCCCCCATCCTGGCCTGGAGAGCAGTGAGGGCCGGGGGCATCGATCCTGCAAACCCAAGTGGTTGGCAGTGGCTGGAAACCTCGGCAGAGGTTGGGAATCCCTTCCCTGCTCCAGCTCTGCCTCCACTCCCCATCCTCCATCCCCACCTCTATAAGGACCTTGAGCCCAGGGGCTTTGTTTGGGGAAGCCAAGGGGACACAAGCACCTCACCCCCAGTCCCTGCATCCTTCCAAGACCCCCACTGCAACCCCATGCTGCAGATGGGGAACACCCCACAGCGGGAACTTCGGGGGGCACAAACGTGCCTCCTCTCCCCCCCCCAGCTGTAATTAGCAGCTTCATCAAGGTCAGGCTCCAGACTGTGCCTTTATCACCAGCAGTAATTAAAGTGATTGCAGCAGGAGCGGCCCTGGGGGGGGGACACCATCCACAGCCCTGGGCTGCACGGTGTGGGGCACAGCCAATATCCTCTGCCATGGGGACAGCTCTCCTGCACCCACCATGGTCCCAGGCTCTCAGGGCAGTTTCTCCCATCCCAGCGGCTCTACCTCTCTGCTCCAGCTCAGTTACAGCCCTCTGAAGCTGCTCCTGCCCCGGCCCCAATTGCATTCCTTTCTGCTGACTTGGTGTAACCCAACCCAGGTTTCGGGGAGGGGGCGGTGGGAGACCCTAAGCCGGGCCCTGTGAGGCAAAGCCAAACCTCAGCCCCATGGGGACAGTGTAGGCAACTGCCCAGCAATGGGGTTCATTGTGGGTTCGTTGTGCTCTATGGTGGGGTCTTTGGGGTGAAGGGATGGTGTTGGGAGGCTCCCAGCGCTCACCTCCAGCCCATCCCATCCTGCTCCGCAGCGCAAAGCATCACCCCCAGGCTCTCCCCATCCTGGTGCCTGCAGGTCAGGGATTCCTGCCCCAGATACCCGGGGAGCAAAGCACCGCTACTTCCATCAGGAGCTATAGAAGGTGCTGGAAGATGCCTGCTGGAGAGGGGATGCTGTGAACAGGCAGCAGTGTGGCAGCCAAAGGACAGTTTTGAGCGTGGGAGATAAGATTACAGCCAACAGAGCAAAGCCTTCAAAGCCCAATCCCTTTGGGAAAGATGGGGAGACTGATATGCAAAGCAGAGGCTGCTCCCTGAGGGCCCCCGGATGGGGATGCTTGTTTGGGAGATGCAGATGGGGCGATGGGAAGCTGCCAGGTAGCTGTGTCTGCAGGATGTGGGGGAAGACATCTCCATTTCTAAGTGTCTGGAGGGAGGTGGTCCCTCCCCTGATGGATGGGTGCAGCTCATGGGACTTGCTGGGGGCTTCCCAGTGCAGAAGGGCCACGAAGGCTGCAGTCCTGAGGGCATCCCAGCGACCACGTATTGCATGATGTGAAATCCAGCAGCTGAGCAACTGGAGGGGCAGGGGCTTGAATGCACTGCCAGCCCTTTGAGGAGCTTCCTGGCTCTAGGCAAGGGCGAATTTGGGCAGAAAGCTGGGTCTGGGGCCCATCGCCACTCATCCCGGCTATAGGAAGAGAGGGAGAAGCAGGGCTGAGCATCGTGCCTCAGCTCCCTTCCCAAATCCCAGCGCAGCAGCTTTGCTTTGGCTCCAGCCTTGTGACTCCCATCCCAGAAGTATTTTTAGGCAGAAATCCACCAAGCTGGAGCGCTCCGGAGAGGATTTGGCCCTGCAGGCCCTGACTAAGCAGGGTCGCTTGGCCTCAGTGCCTGTGGGTGGATGTGCACGTGGCCTCAGGACCATGGCTGGTGGCCCCAGGATGGGCTGCATCCACCTCTAGGGCAGATGCTGTCTCTGGTCTCTGGCTCCGACGGGGTTTTGGAAGCCAGGGAAAGGCTTGGCTGCTATGACAATACACAGATGAAAAGCAGCTCCACGGTCCTTAAACATGCCACGAATGGAGATTCATAGGTGATGAGGCGGCCTCTGGTAATGGATTGAATAACCTGGCTGTCACCTCCAGGGGAAGAACTACAGCTCTTCCCTGTGTGAATTATCTACGTTGGTTTTAGCTTGGTGCTTAATCGTGATGGAGAGTGCTGAGCTGGAGCTCGTGGTTGCATCAGCTCAGCCCAGCCCTGCTTTATGGCCTTAACACTCGAGTAACCAAATGAAACCTGGATTTGAACCCCCAGGTTCAAAGTGAGGGGTTTGGGAGTCACCAGAGCTCACCCAGGAGCAGGAGCCCTTTTTCAATTGGGTTTCCTGGCGTGCAGAGGTGGATGGGCTCCCCCTCCAGGACCCCCAACCTCCATCTGCCTCTGCCCCACAGGGATGGACCTCTCGGCCAACCAGGATGAGGAGGGTGACCAGGAGACCTACCAGCTGGAGATCAACAAGGACACCAAGAAATGCGCCTTCAGGACCTACACTGGGAAGTACTGGACCCTCACCTCCAACGGAGGCATCCAGTCCACCGCATCCACAAAGTGAGTCCCCCGTCCTGGGCATCAGGGACCCCCCCCTCTGCATCACCCAGAGGAAAGCAAAGGGGATTTTTCAGCCTCGGCGCTCATCCCAAAACACTTCCCGGCAAAAGCAGTGAATTCCCTGGAGAGCTGGGGCTGGATTTGGGCTTTGCCACCCAAGAAGTCCCTCAGGCCACGTAATCCTTCCCGGCCGGCTGGAGCTGTTGAAATGCTTTTCCCTGCAGCTCAACCCTCTACTGACCGAGGCTGAAACCCCAAAGTGCCTTTGGCTGCCTGCCCTCCTGCCTGCTTCCCATTGGGATGGCCACCATGATGCGGCAAAACTGAACTGAATCAGGGTCTCCCAATCCGTCCGTGGCCCTTCCCAGGGTGGCATTGGAGGGTCCCCATCCCTTGCATCCTGCTGACCACCCTCTATACCCCGCAGGAACGCGAGCTGCTACTTTGATATCGAGTGGTGTGACAAGCGCATCACCCTCAAAGCTGCCAATGGGAAGTATGTGACGGCAAAGAAGAACGGGCAGCTGGCAGCCTCCATGGAGGCAGCAGGTAAGGGACACCCTTGGGGGACCCCCATCCCATGTTGGGGTGGCAGAGGGTGAAGTAGGTCCCCCCTGAGCCAGCCTCCTCTTCCAAGTGATGCTGAGGGATGCAGGCAATGTTTTCACGTGCTGTGAGATGGGGAGACACCAATGGGGTGGGTGGGAAATGGATGTGGGGCTCACCCTCCTCACTGCTGCCAGCCATGGAACCCCGGCTCTGCACCCCCAAGGGATGCACTCACAGCCCCTTTCCCCTCTGACATAGGCGAGACGGAGCACTTTGTGATGAAGCTGATCAACCGGCCCATCATCGTCCTCCGCGGCGAGCACGGCTTCATCGGCTGCCGCAAGGTCACCGGCACCCTGGACTCCAACCGCTCCTCCTATGATGTCTTCCAGCTCGAGTTCAACGATGGAGCCTACAACATCAAGGGTGAGTCCTTAGGGATGGGTACTGGGGTGGGAAGTGATGGCCATTGGTGCCCCGGTGGTGGCTCACGGGGCCACCTTGTCCCCTCTGCCTGCAGATGCCACTGGGAAGTACTGGATGGTGGGGAGCGAGTCGTCCGTCACCAGCAGCAGCGACACCCCCGTGGACTTCTATTTTGAGTTCTGCGACTATAACAAAGTGGCCATCAAAATCAATGGCAAATACCTGAAGGGTGACCACGCCGGGGTCCTCAAGGCATCCGCCGACACCATCGACGCCTCCACCCTCTGGGAATATTAATGCACTTTAGCGTACCTCCCATTGCCAACTTTTATTATTCCCCCTTCCCCGTCCTTGGTTTCCTTTTGGGTTTTGTTTTTCTCCTCTCTGTACAAGGATTTCCAGGCTGGCTTGTCCTTCCCTCCCACTGCAGAGCTGGCGCGTTGGGTGGGAGCTGGGGCTCTCTGAATCAAGAACTGGAAAAGCGCTGGGGCAGCCTATAGCTTTGTATTGTCCCCTTCCCTCCAGGTTTGCTGGGCTTGGAAACTGCCATCCCCCTGCTCCCGGCCCCAGACATCACCTTAGGTAGTTTATCTTCCTCTCCTCAGTTGATAAAAGGGAATGAGACCACCTCTGTGCTTGCTTCTGCCATATCAGCACTGGCACAGCCTCGGTCTGTGCTGCCAATGTCCCCTGCAGCTCTCGCCCCATTCCAACCAGGGACAGAACCACCGTGCTGGGCTCAGCCAACTCCCCCCCAGCAGCTTCTCTTTGCTTCTGGCTTTCGGGGTAGGATTCATCCCCAGCTGAGCCGTAAGAGGTGACCTTACATATCACAGCATCCCTGGGGCTGGTGTGGGATGGCATGCATCCCTGTGGGAGGGCCAGCAAGCCGATTCCCTTCTTCCCCATACACCTGGAAATGAGTTATGGGGGTGATCCCGTCTGGAAAACCTCAGCTTTTCATCTCGTGGAGCCCCCGCACTCCTTGTGTCCCTCTGCCCCTCCTTGTGCTTCTGGCTCTGGAGGTGCATCACAGACCCCAGCGGTGGGTCCAGCCTGGCTGGTCCTGCTGCTGTGCTGGGGAGGGGATGCTGTGGGGGGGATGCAGAGCAAGCCTGTGCTGGGTAGGGAGCTTCATCCAGCCCATGGTGGGCTTTGGTCCCTGCCTGATGGAACCTACCCTGGGTGGTGGCTGGAAGCATAAACTGCAGCTTTTGGTTTACAGAATAGAGAAGTTCCTTAGCAAACTTTGCACAGTGATATTTGCTCAGTACCTTGTTTCTTTCCTCTCTCTCTCGTCAAATACTGGAACAGTGAAGGGAATCACTGCACACCTAATGCTGAATTGGGAAGTGCCCGTTCCTGGGGGCTCTGCCAAGGAGGGCAGCTCCTGGTCCTGGGCTCTCGTGCCATCACAACTCAACTGGAAAAGAAAAGAGAAAGACCAAAACAGTATTTTTGTTAGTCTCTATTTATATATGCTCTCCATGGCACTGTGTTACCAGCTGTTCTCTGTACTAGGTCTGCATTAGAGTATAACGCTGTTTGTAGCGGGTGATGCTGACGTGTCCGTTAGGGTGTTGAAAGGCACTTTATCCTTTGGGGCCTTCCCGGGGCCGGTATTTGCTCCCTGCAAACACACCAAGGAGCCTTTTTTCCCCCCACCCCAGACCAAGGGTGCTCGCGGCATCGCTGCCGTGCCAAAATCACCGGTCCCTATTGCCAGAGGCAAGGCAGGGGCTCCTCAGCCTTAAAGCCGTGCGGAGGGTGGAAACCCCTCCCTAGGAGCTTGGTGCTATCCTCTCAGCTGGGAGAGCGAGTGGCCTGTCCCATGCCATGGGGACAACCCCAGGCCAGATCCCATCGGGATGCTACCTCGGCTCTGCGCTCGCATCCAGGGGCTGCCTGCGCCCACCCGGGCACCGCTCTGCCCCTCGAAGGACCGAGTGTCTTGATGAAGCCCTGAGTGACCCTGTGACTTGGCACACACTTTCTGCTGGCCTTCACCCCCCCTTTGCCCTGTGTCGCCTCCTCCCTGTCCCCCTGTTGCAGTTCGAACCATGTAAATCCTGCTCTGGCTTCCTCTGTGTGACACTAGGTCAAACCTCTCTCCTGTCTCCTCGTAGCGGGTGTCGTGACTGACAAACATCTCACTCTGAAAAGTTAAGGTTCGGGTTTGGTTTTTATTTTGGGTTGTTTTTTTCTTAATTATTATTTTTTTGTAAGTGCCATTTGTATAACTTAAAAAAAAAAATGAGCTTCAAATGGAGAAAGATGAATAACAATAAAACCTGCATTCGGATACAAGCGGAGGTGTGCGGTTGTGTCTGGTGGCTGTGCCTGGAGCTGCAATGGCTTTTTAATGGCACGAGCCTGAGCGTGGAGTATCTGGGGGCTAGATTGCTTTGCCGTGACTGAGCTGGCTCTAGAGGGAAGGCAATGGTGGCCAACAGGCTCATCACCAAGCAGCTCAAAGGGGATTCATACCTGGCCAGGAAATACATCACGGGTAAGGGGCTGACCATGGGCTATGTGATGGATAAGAAAAAGGGGAATGGCTTTAAGAAGAAAGAGAGAAGATTTAGATTAGACATTAGGAGGCGCTGGCACAGGGTACCCAGAGAAGCTGTGGCTGTCCCATCCTTGGCAGTGTTCAAGGCCAGGTTGGACACAGGGGCTTGGAGCACCCTGCTCTAGTGTGAGGCATCCCTGCCTGTGGCAGGGGTTGGAACTGGATGAGCTTTAAGGTCCTTTCCAACCCAAACTGTTCTGTGATAGCCAAAGCTGGCTGAGGCTGGGTCGCCTCCCGAGATGCTCAGAACAGCCCCAAGCCATCAAGCCCATGTGTGCCTTAGAGGATGGGTGAACCCTGCGTGGCTTGGGGACATACACCAGCGAACGAGCTGTCCCTGCAGCCAGCAGTGAAGCTGCAACCCTTCAGCCTGGCAGCGCTGGGAAGGAGCTGCTTTTTCTCCCTCTGGTTCAGGTATTCTCCCCCCCATAAGATGGCTCTGATGGGGAGGCACCTGCCAGGAGGGAAGAGCAGTGGGATGCTGGTTTTGGGTGCATGGCATGGCAGGGGGCAGTGATAAGGCCCCTCCTCCTTTGCTTGGTGGGATGGAGAAGGGGAAGATAGAAAAAGATCAAAGAGATCTCAGGCTGGAAGGAGGTGGGAAGCCCATCCACAACAGCCCAGGCTGAAACACAGCATCCAAACGGAGCTGGGATGGCCAGGATGCGCCCCCAGCCCTCCTGCGACAGTCAAAACCGGCCCTAAAACTCAACCAGGCCTTTCTCAGGTTTGATGCTGGGGCCAACCTCAGTTTTGGCTGTGAAGATGGGGTGCAGCACATGCTTATGGGGGAGCTGGGGATCAACTCCATCACCCGTGCCACCGGCAGCCAGCCCCTTCGCTGCCCTTCACCTCCTGCAGCTGGCTCAGGACCACTGATGGGCTCCTGTTTGGTTTGCACCCACCTAAAGCTGGTCTGGGAAAAGCAAGGTTTGGGGAAGGAGGGGGTGCCCAGCTCCCCCCTAAACACACATCCCGATGGGCACAGCGGAAAGGGCATTGCCTGGAGGGCCCTTCAACTTCAGGCACGGGTTCAAGTACCACAGCAGGGGCGGAGCAGAGGAAGGATGTTCATTCCTCACTATAAACAGGGTGAAATGAATGCAGGAAACAGGGAGCAGCTCCCATCACCACGTGTGCACCTTCACCCCCAGCGACATCCGTATGGGACCGAATGAACCCAGCTGTGACACCCATGAGCTGTGACAGCCATGGGCTGTGACACCCAGCCTGGGCAGGAGGACCCTCACCCTTCCCTTCTCCCTGCTCACCAACACATTCCCCTTTGCTTTCAAGCAAGGGGAGAAAAGCCCCCCTGTTTCCTCCTCCCCCCACCACACACATCCTGGTTTCCATTTAAGGGAGTGCCTGGAAACCATTTTCTATCCCATCCACTTTTTCCTCGGGAGCATGTGGAATATATTAAGCTTTTCCTGGAGGGTCCAATGGGTTTTTGCCTTGCGACTTACAGAGTTTTCAACCACAACAGCCCTGCCTGCTCTGCTGCCTGCCATTAGCCCCAGCATCAAGCTGGCACAGTCGGGATGGGAGGAGGAGGATGATATTTCAGCTGTAATAAAAAGCACAGAGGGTAAAAGTCAGAGTGCACAAATTTATTTACAAAATAATTCAAATTACAATATAAGACAGGAACTTTTTACACACTGGATATTAGAATGGCTCTAACTACCAGAAGGTAAAGAAAAATATTCCTTGTTCGGGTTGGTTTCTTTAATAAAACACCTATTTCTTTTCAGCTATCGTTATACAAAGTGGCAGAACATGCACATCTTTACAGGGCTTCTTTCTTTTAACAGAATGTTTTGCTAAGTGCAAATACTAAGTTTCTCTTCTCCACCTTTAAGGCAAATAAAATGGAACACTGCAATTATAACCAGAAGTACCTGTGACGGGCACAGCAACCTCCCTGCCACCCTGTGAAGGATGGATGGTTTCAAGGACTGCAGGGCAGGAAGGGAATGGGGTGGAAGAGTTGGAGACCAGATCGGGGGGATCTGGGGAGGGTGCAGTAAGGTTTGGGGTTATTTTCCTTTCTAGTTGTATATAAATCAACCCAAGCCCTATCAGAAACCTCTGCACCAGACACCAAGCACTGAGTCGTCTTCTCTCAGACACAGACCAGCTCAAGGCTTTCTCCCTTTACATCCATCAAGCAACTCCAGGTCCATGATGTGCCACAGCAGCAGAGGGCCCACACATCCTAACCACGAGGGTGGACCACAGACACTTCCCACCTCTGCCCGATGCTTCTCCATCCCTCCTGCTCCACCTCTGCACATCCCTGTGCCAAGGCTTTACTCCTGTTGCCCACACATCCGCAGACACACACCAAAGGACCTCCCCTTTGCATAGGTGGGTACTGATGGATAACCCCAACCACCCTGCTGCAGGAAGCCTGAAGGGCTCATGCAAGACTCAAGCACAGAAAATCCCAGCTATGAAACAACACAGGATTTCCTTGCTGTAAGGGGAAGGCACCCACTCTTCTGCTGACCTGGGTCCGTCTTCTGACCTGTTAACGCTGTGAACACAGCCCTCCTGCCCCAAATCCAATGGACACTGCTCCTGGCTACCACAGGAATCACCCGGTTAAGGTAGGATGCAAAGTTGGCCAACCCCAGCTGAGCAGTAAGCAACAGGCTCCTGCAGCCCCCGGGCTGCTCTCCCAGAGGTAAACTGAAAGATGATAGCAGCAAGGGAACAAACACCACTTGGTTCTTAATGCTAGAGAGACCATGGCACGAGAGCTGGAACAGGGCACCCCACAGGGTATGTTCAACACATAGGCAATGCCCAAGTGTGGACAAATTGCTGACTCAGCTCCAAAAGGCATGGAAATTCCCTCTGGGAGAGCCTCCTGGGGACAATGGTCTCCAGATGCTGTCCCAGGCACCGGCTTATCCCAGGAGCATCCCACTGACAGCCCTGAGCCCATCATTTACTGCACTCCCAAGGGGATGCTGTGCATGAAGCAGTTACAGAGCTGCAAGCAAGGGGTGGGCAGAAGCTGCGAGGTGGAGGCAGGGAGTTTTACCTAAAAAACCCAAATGAAACCAGAAGATGGATGCTCAAATACAGCGGGGAATAACGGGAAGTGCACCCAGAAGGTTCCCAGCAGGACAAAGCCCAAACCAAACCACCCAGGGAATGATAGCACCAATGGGATGCTGAAGCTAGCCCAGCATTTCTGGGAAGGAGGTTTTATCCACTCCAACCATTTTCTGTTCTAGAGGAGATCTCTACCAGACAGAACACCCAAAGAATGGTGAGGAAAGGGCTTTGTGCCAAAGCTCCTCCTGCAGCCCAGCACCTACACCCCCTGTTTCTCATAGGGAAGCTTTGCTGTTCCTAACCCCTCACTTCCTAAGCCCAGCAATACTCACCTTTACCTTTTACCGTGCTATTCCCAACCTGACTAGGCTGAAACACACTCTTTCAGGAGCTCCCACGTGCCATGGAAGCAGGCAGCTTCCTACAACACAGAGCTGCAGAGCACGCACCACTACAAGGGTACCTCCCAGTTTTCCTGCCACAGCACACATCACGCAGCACTGCCGACGCATCTAACGGGGTCTTAACTCAAGTAGTTTTTGCTACGATGGGCACAGCTTAGCTCTGGGTGCTTTGACAGCTGTTTGAGAACCATGGCCAGAAGCAGGGGGAGGTTTGGGCTGTCAGACGGGAACAGCAAAGCAAAGGCCGTGTTTTGGAAGCTGAGCCACCCTCCTCTGGGGATAAAAGTCCTGAGCCCTTTCAAGGGGGCAAGTTCAGTTCACCCAAAGATTAGGGTGCCTGAGTCTTGTGCTACTTGACATGGCCCTGGGCTTCCCACCGAGATCTCAGCAGTGAGATGGCTGCTGCATCCCATTACCCCAACTTTGAGAGTGAGAAATGCTAAAAACACTTCACTGACTTGGTACTGAAAAGTGTATTTCTGTTGGGAGGCGCTGGCAGGTTACAGAGATGCTGGAGAACATGGGAGCATCAGCCTTGTGCCTGCCTGCAGGGAGAAGGGCAGCCAGCTCCTATTATGTTGCTCCTGAAGGTCTTACTCAGATGCAGTCTCCCTCTTTACCCCCAGACTCATTTGTCAGTGCAGCAGCTGCTCCAGCCAGCAGGAAAGCAGAGTATCTTGGAAGTCCCCAGGCAATGGCTGCATCCCTCCACTTCACAAAGTGTCACTTTCCCTCCCAACAGCTGCCTGAACAGGCTTTGTCATATCAAAATCATCTGGATGCCCAATACAGGGAGAGATCCCTTGGGAAATACAGCACCGAGGCCTGTTGCAGCACAGGTTGAAATGTCTGACTGCAAAGGTTCAGAGAAGCTCTAGAGAGGGATACAGTGCAAAGACGGGTGAATCAGAGGTGCCCTGGCAGCTGGATAATCCAAGAGGAGCTGGAGAAGGAAGGGGGGTGATGGTATAGGGTAGCTTTGCCCTGCAGTGACTACATCAAGTGCTCTTTGAAGCAGGTCAGAACTGCTGGCGAGGCTGAGGGCCAAAGTGCATAGGCAAGTTGTGCTCCCGCCGAGCATTGATCTGGGGAAAGTCAAAGTTCACCCTCATGTTGGGTAACGGGGGCACGTAGGGAGCAGGGACAGGGCGGATGTGGAGCGGGATGTTATTGTAGAGCGGACGGACGGGAGGGAGCTGGAAAGGAGGGTGCATGAAGGGGTAAGGGCACATCCGGGGCTGATGGAGGTTCTGAGGAACGGGTCTGGGGATGACTTCAATTCTCTGGATTTTCTCCACAGGCTTTTCTATAGGAGGGCCGATCCGCTTGAAGCTGTTCTCTGCAGAGGGGAGAGAGACAAGAACCAGTCACACCACAAACAAGTCTTGCATTTGCAGTCAGCATCCTCCATTCCTGCACGCTCCTTAAGCGCGCTCTACAGCACCGTTTGCCCCTTCCATGCTGCGGGCACAGCTTTCCAGTTTGGCTCCTTTCACCACACCACAAAGGTTTTGCTGCCCTTCAGCTACTTGGCCAAGTGGAGAGGAGATAGGTCTGTGTATCCATCACACCCGGCACCAAGGGAGCTGGACACAAGCCTTGTGCCTCCACACTGTCACAGCGAAAGCCTGTAGGCAACAGCACTTTAAAGCCAGACAGGTTCCCAGGGTGATGGCTTGCACTACTCTCTGGAGCAGGTTTTGGGTGATGCTTGGTACAGCACAGCAATGCATGGAGGAGCCTGCAAACAGCCAGGCTGTGGCGAGAATCCAGCGAAGGTCCAGACTTGTCAGTAGCTGGGATCTACGTTCTCCCATTGCCCTCAGCTTGATGTCAAAGCACAGGTACAGGCTGACTTACCTCCATTTTTCTTCCTCTGCTCCTCTTCAGCCTCTTTCTGAATCTCCTGGATTATCTTCTCATCGTCTTCCTAGCAATAACAGGAACGCAAGAGTCAGTGGGTTAATTCCTGCTGCAGTAACCTTCTGTCCTCTCAACGCTGCTTTTCAGCACGTTAGCATGGGGAAATGAAAGGTGAATTCAGCTGAATTGTCCTCACTTGGGGTTGACTTAGATTTAGTCCAAAGCAAGGCTGCGATGGGGGACTGCAGCACACAGCAAAGCCTACTCTACAGAGTAGCACTAAGAGGCTTAAGATCAGTTTTCCTTGGAGATCAGTGGCAAAATCCATTGCCTGAACGGAAAACAGAGAAGGGCAACCCAGCTCCTCCCATGTAAAGCACTGCAGAAGAGCTGTTAATCTTTTAAATGGCAATAGTCTATTAAATATTTACATTACCCTGGCACTTCCAGAGCTTTTGGCCCAACAGCTGGAATTAACACAACTTAAATCCTGGCTCTAGTACCTAAACTACTGTGACGAGGCCATTTAGATCTTATCTGTAACTCTGAGGAGGGCATAAATCCCAATATGTTTCTTTAATGTCTATCTAGAGGTTATAAGAAGTATATTCAGACCTGCTGCTCACCAAGAACATAAGGACAAGCCAGAAGTGGAAAGCACCATTCTGCTTCTTGTCACCTTAGGTTTTCCCAACCCAAAGGAGCAGCAGAGAGACCGAACAATGCAGAGGAGCTTCAGGTAGCTGGAAGGATGGCTTCTATGCCACCATTTACTAGGTCAAGGGATGCATAAAGTCCTGGAAGAAGACCATGCATCTCCTGAGCTATTAACTGTCTGCTTCCAAGAAGAGGTGTGAAAAATGAGTTTCTTCACTGCACCACAGCGTGCGATAGCTATCAGGGTAACAAAGATCACACCCAACAGCTCAAGAGACAACTCCCTTTCAGTGCCAGGCAGCAGATGCTTCTGCTGGCCATATGTGCAGCGATGGCAACAGGGGTCCCCTCTGGTCTCTGCAGGGTTGCATCTGCTGCTGCTCTGTGTCCATTGGGATGAAACATTACCTGGCGCTTTCAGAAAAGAAACGGGAATAGCTAAGCCGCCTGGACAGTGTTTGTACTCTTAATGTTAGTTATTAGGGAAGAAGGCCAAGAACAGGAGCTGCTGCTGACACACAACACCTACATCAAGCACTTGAATGCTCTGGTGCTAAGGAGCGCTTAACGCTTGCAAACCACCAGTGGAGCAGGAGGGAAACCCCAAGCCCCAAGCACCCCACAACACACAAGACTCTGCCTCAGTTTATCCATCCTCATTTCAGCTCTGCCAAACCCCACACATTGAACACTCTTAATGTGGAAAATAGCCTCTATTTTAAAGGGTGCTGGAACTCGACTCAAAATACGCTTCACGTGTGCAGCTACATTGAAGTTATTTTAAGTCTAGCCAGCTTCCCAGTTCCAATCTCACGGCCCTGCACGTGTCTAGCATGGGAAGCTTGCTAAGATGTGCCCTTCTCCAGCCTCCAGATAAGGTTTCCCTGGGAGACTGAAGTTATCTTAATCTGCAGAAAACCATCCAACTCCCTTTTATTCTTCTGTGAGTCAACAGTTAACATGAAGACTTTCCAGGACATGCTTTTTTCTTTCCCATGCAGGCTGCTTCCATGGATTGCTAATTACAGCCTATCTATCTCCATAAAAACTGCTGAAGAATGGCTCTTCTGAGCCTATGCAGAACTTCTAATTACACCCCAAGCTTCAGACTGTGATGTTCCCTGGCTGGAAAGCAACGTGGGCATGCTCTGCAACAAGCACCAAACATCCTCTGCTCCTTTGCTGCCTGAGCAGCCTCTCAAAGGGTGGCCCAAAACTTCATTTATGTGCTGTTCTCAGAATACTTTTTGCAATGCTGTTGACAATGGAGATAGCCACATCTCCCATTTTATTGCCACTTACTGGAAAAGATGTACCTGAAAGGTTTTCTTTAGATATAGGACAAGAAACATATCTTAAGCTCAACTGAACAAGGTCACCCCATCTCCATCCCTCACACAAAGGCATAAACCTCACCTTAAAGCCTAGAAACATGCAGAAGTCCCTTCTAACTTAGAAAGAAAAGCTTTTACTTTAAGTCTGTGATTAACCCTCTGAGACGGTGCTTTTCCAGGGAAATTCCATCCTGACACCACCCCTGGGATGCTGCAGCTCCTGCAAATGCTGTCCTGGTTGAAATCATGGGAGTCAGACACATCAAACACAAGATCCTCCTGCAGCGAGGGCTACTCAACCCTCCCAATTTAAACTGCAGCTGACCTCCACACTAATGAGGATCCACAAAGCCATGTGTCCCCAGGGCTGGAGAGCCAGCTGCATGCACACCAAGGTGATGCTGGCTTCAATTACTGCAGCTCCCAGGGCAACAGGGAACTGCAGAACAGCAAAGCCCATCTGCCAGAGCTCTGAAATGACGTCTGTCTTGTAAGCACAACACAAACCACCTCACTTCAAACACAGAGGCCAGAGATAACTACTGAACTCCATATCCCTTCTTGGTCTTCAGGAAGGGGTACACCTTACAGCACACCCCCTAGATGCAAAAAACATGCCAAGAACAGACCCAAATCAGGATGACAAGTTGCTGACCACTTCTGTGACTGTAAATCCCAGCAGAGATATAACAAACCACATAGAATCATAGCATGGTTTGGATTGGAAAGGACCTTAAAGCTCATCCAGCTCCAACCCCTGCCACGGGCAGGGGCACCTTCCACTGGAGCAGGGTGCTCCAAGCCCCTGTGTCCAACCTGGCCCTGAACACTGCCAGGGATGGGGCAGCCACAGCTTCTTTGGGCACCCTGTGCCAGCGCCTCAGCACCCTCACAGGGAAGTGCTTCCTTATATCCAACCTATTTCCCCCCTGTTTAAGACTGAACCCAATACCCCTTGTTTTATCACTACAGTTATAAAGATGATGAAGAGTTCCTCTCCAAGGAAAGCTTTGCTGCTTCTCTGCTGATAAAAGCGTATTCTCACCCTGGAAGGTTAAGAGGTATTTACACTCAATCCCACACACTGAACCTTGGCTTTGAATTTTTCTTTGCATCAGTATTTCTGAAACACTGCTATCCATTAACACAGAAAGAATAAAACCACCCTGCACAACATGCACCTTCCTACCCAAGAAGCTGACCTTACACTTGGCAAGTGCTGGAGACAGAGCTCAGTTCAACACTTGCAGTATTTAGGAAAGATCCACATCCCAACTGAACGACATAAAAAGCAATGTGCACAGCGAGGCATTTTTAGGATCTCTGTGAAGGAAAACTGGTGCCACAAGTTCTGCTGATTCCATTTTGCATCAATGCAGGGCAGAACTGCAAAACAAAGTCTCAGAGCTGCAAACGTTCGCCACATACAGCAGTGCTTTCTGCAAAGCACCTCTAATTCTGAGAAGCAAAGGCAGGGTTTTCATTCCACAGTAACTAGAGGGAGGTGACAGATTCATCCACACCAAAAATTAAGCTTTCATTAGCACACTTCAGGCTGGCTTTTGTGGTGAAAACCCCATTTAATGTCACATGGGGTGGAGGCTGCAGCAGAAGCTCAAAAGCCTCTTGTGTCCATTTGCCTGAGCGGGTTCAAGTCCCATAATAAAGGATTAGATTATGATTCTAATAGCCTGTTCACTGGCTGCATGGATTGAAGGGCCTGATCTTGTCATGTTAACAGTCACATTCCTGTCAGCTGCTGCCTTGCCTACAGCAACAAAGATAAAAGACTAAAAGCAACCCCCAAGCCCTGGTGGGTCTCAGCACTGCCCAGCCTGCATGGGTTTGGAGCAAGGATGCTACTTGCCTCTCCTCCTGAGAGAAAACACACAGGGTAATGCTATAGCACAGCCCTTCCCCATCCTCTATTGCATCACGGGAGAAGGGAGGCGGCCAAGAGGAAAATGCAAAGGATCTGAGATGTATTCACCCTTCTTATCAGTGAACACTGCAGAAAGCAAATGCGGTTATGAAGAGCAGCTGCATTTTAAAGTGGCAAAACAGGACCCTGCTTTGCTCTGAAGCTGATGGTGGAATGCTCTTTGCAGGAGCAATCGCCACTCCTGTAGCCAAAAGCACCAATGTTCATCCCTGAGAGCCTGCCCTTACGATCCCACACCCGCAAAAGGGTCTCGGCAAAAAGGGTCTTTTTCTCTGGAAAAGGCTTTTCCTTTCATCCCTCTCCCATTGAATCCAGGGAATGCAGTGAGCACGGAGCCAATCACAGCAGAAAGGGTGGCTCGGGTCTGTGGCTGGCTTAACTAAAGAGCTGGGCTGGGTTGCTAAGCAAGACACCTTTTCATGGCCTGTTTCAACAATGCTGCATCCAGCATCCATGCAGGGCCCTGCACACACAGAGAAAGAGCTGCTGGAGAAACAAACAGCCCATCAGAAGAGGGAAATACAGCAGCATAGGAGATAAAACCTCTGCAAATCACACAGACACAACCTCCCCCAAATAAATCCTCCTCTGCCCTGAACAAAAGTGCCATCCATGGAGCTTCTGAAAGCTCTTGTTATCTTTAATTATGAAGTGTCAGAGGAAAGCTGCTGCCCGCCTCCTGAACCAGGGAAAACAAGAGACCTGGGAACTATTCCTGGGCTGCACAACCCCTCCCCTGTCTTCAGAAAGGGCCTCCACCACCACTGTCTCCCCCCTTCTGGCTCTTTACAGCTTGCTTTTTCCACGTATGTGTGGCTGCAGCCGGTCCCAATAAACTTGAAATGATTTTTTTCACGACGGAGGCTTCCAAAGGACTAAAGGGGTTTTATTTCAAATCATTCCCAGATCAGCTGCGGAGATCCTGAGCAAGAACAGGCATCGGCTGTCTCCGGCATGTTCCTCCATGCAGCAGGAAACAGGGGATAAAAGCAGGCTGTGTTGTAACTGGAACAGGGCATCCGCAGTGCTGCAGGAAAAGGGGGGCCAGGACGGGGATGAAGCACACGCTGGCGTTTAAGCCATGCAGAGTTATTTTAGCAACAGGCATTCCCTATTGATGGCTTTCTGTGAATAGCCTGAATTAACTGTATGCTTATGATTAAGGCATTTTATAGGATGTTAAAAAAGAAGGGGTTAGGGGTGTTTTCCCCCCTCCAAATCCTAAAGGCAGCGCTGGGCCCTTCATGCGTTACCTTAATGCATTTGAAGTTTTACATAGTCTTCGCTCACCATCTTCTTTTTATAATGCTAGAAGGAGGAGTAATTGCAAACACCTTATAATGATTAGTCTTCTGCTTTGAACTTTAATGATGGGCCTTTGGGAGTGTTTTAAGAGTTTACTGAAAACATCTTAAAGCCAAAAAGAGCTGCTATGTAATATACTGATAGTCCAAAGAGGAGTATGAAATTAATACATATGAGAGCAGCACCTGGTTTACCAAACAGCCAGAATGCATTAGTCAAACAGCACCACAGGATTTGTACGTACTGGTTAAGACACACAAAGGTTTGCTATAGATATTTCGAGAGGAGGGAAATCACAGCCCCCGAGTCCCAGAGCCAATTCTCACTGCTCCATCCCGAGCTTTGTCTCTGGCAATATTGCATCAGCCCCTGCAGCAGCCAGCAACGCCTCAGCGAGCCGAGCCAAAGCAAGCACGGGCTTTGCAGGAGAGGAACATGAGGACTTCTGGCCAAGTGAGAAGAGCTCCTGGCACGTGTTCATATCCTACAGGGGTGCAGGGCACGGATGAGCTCCAGAAGAAATGCAGTGATTAAGTGATTACTGCCTCCAACCCTGGAAGCTGCTGACCACAGCCCGATTGCAGCTTGTCTCCGAGCCAGCAAATATTGCACCACTGCTCTTAAATCAGACTCCAGCCTCATTACAACACAGGCGCAAGATTTTAACTAACCTTTTGTGATGGGAAATTTTGTCTGCTTTATTCCCTCGAGATCATTCGAGACAAAGACTGACAGATGCTGCAGCTCCTGGAGGACTGTCTTTAATCTGGTTTTAACCCAAGTTAACGAATAGGTTTACTTATACTTTTTCAAGAATCCTTTCAGCCTCAGAAAACGTTAAACACTTGGAAAAAAACAAAGGTTCCCTATTTAAATAATGGGGAGTGAGACCCAAACCAGAGCCTTCACAAAGGTATGAAAGCATCCAGGTCTGACAGAAAGCTCTTACATCAATGAAACGTGAACGGACAAGACTGTGTTACCATGACCATGGCACTGGTCTGCTGTGGAGATGGTTCTAAGTTAAGGCTGTACACAAGTCTATCAGAAACCAGAACAAAAACATCCTGTCACCCTCTGGAAGCCAGGCTTTGGTGCCACACGTGTGTCCTCCCCTTGCTGCAGCAAAGCTAGGCCAGGGAGAGGAGTGGCTGCTCCTTAGTGATGGGCTGCGGTTTCACAGGCGATGAGACAGCTCATCTTCTCTGAACTCACATGTGTGGCTGCAAACATGTGCAAGCTCATGGCAAATACTCTCTTCCTACATATACAGCATCAGCTGTCTACTGATTTCAACAGAATAGAAGAAATTGAGCCAAAAGAAGAAACAGAGGAGTTGGGAAAGGTACAAGAAGATGACAGTGCAGCAGCCAGCAAAGCTGGGATGGGCCAGTCCCTTGGCTGGACATCGGCCCTGACAAAGGACAAGCCATTCTCTCTATGGCCTCTTGCTCCTTCATATCCCCAGGTCAAGATTCAAATTCGTTCCCCCTCTTCACACCTACCACGTTAACCCCAGTTCCCATGTCCCATTTGAGCGTGCAGATCACCCACGTGGGACTGGGTTAGTGTCACTAAGCCCCTCACAAAGGGGGATAACACACACAAGTCTCCATCACTTGAACTTTCGAAGCCAACACTTGAGTTTCGCATCATCCTTTGCAGTGAGGAGAATCACCCAACTTCACCTCCCCAGCCTCCAGCACTCAATCAGCCAAAAAGAAAAGAAATGACAATAATAACTAATGAAGAGCAGTGCCAGCTCTTTGCTGACAGTGGGAAAGCTTCTTTGCCACAACACTGGTTCATTAGAGAGCTGGCAAGGGCCTGGTGACAGTGTCCTCTTTGTGCTGCCTATTTATTTCTTTATTTTAAAGTACAGTACGAGTCTTTTGAGAGGCCTCATGTTTTCTCTGGCTCTGAACAAATGCCAGCAACCAGCACAATCAGCAGCCTGATGGGAACAAAGGATGCCAACGCTGCCGAACCCTGAATCACATCCCGGTGGAAAACGAGGAGGAGTGGGACAGGAATCTGAGGAGTGCATATCCAGGTGCCAGAAACGCTACAGGGGTGTCTAGAAAGAGATGTCTGTGTTTAGTTTAACACCTCGCATTGACAGGGTAATGCAAGGAATAAAAGCAGGCGAGCAGAACACTGGGAAGTCGGTTGTGACACTGCTGGGAAACCCCAAGAGCCTGCAGATAGAAGGGAGAGATTGAGAGTGGCTTTTCCTCGGCTTTGTGCAAGCACAGGATTGTGCACATTCCCTGCAGAAAGAGGGGCAGGGAGCAGGCTGGCAACTGCAGCAGCCCGAGACAAAGAAGTGCTGGGAACAACAAAGCTCAGACGAGCCCTGGGAAGGCAGATCCACAATTCACACTGCTCTACCGCTTTGTTGAAATCAGGAAATTCAACTCCTGCTCCTATCTGCACTCCTGGATTTCTGGTATTGAAGACCTCTATTTACAGAGACACTGCACTGAGCTTTCCCATGCTCGTCACAGCTACAAGCTGTATTAAGTTACTACAGCTTCCCTTAGAGCTCAGTCTAGGCTTCAGTTCTTTCTCTGCAGCTGTTGACAACAGCCATGAGAACAGACCCAGCTCTAACTCCGCATTGTTGGCTTCCAGGCAGTTTTCTCCATGGGTCCATCTCTGCACAGGGATTTGCAGAGCCAGCAGCTGGATGATCTGGGCACCAAAAAGACACAACCCCCTCCTCGCTTCCAGATGCAAAGCTGTACCAAACAGCATCTCAGCTGCAAACTGAGCCCAAAGAATCCCAATGCTGGCTACTGTGGCTGGTGCCAGCACACGCTCTCCACCAGCTCTTTCCACAAGCCCCTGAACAACACTCAAAGCACTTCCAGCCAAGCCCCTTGTCTAACAGGAGCTGTTTTTCCACAAAGCAACACCACTCCCTTCCAAGTTGTGGTCAGATGTGCCTCTGTGCTGATGTAGGCTTCTCCAGTGTGCTTTTCAGCTGCCTTGGGAGAGGAAAACAGTTGGGCTGCCTAAAGCCAACCCTCCTCCTCTGGTGGAAGGCATGTGCTTCAACACAGCGGCATGGAGCAGTAACTGGAGTCAGGGTGAAAAATCATTCACAGAAGTCCTCTGTTACTTACTGTGGGATCTGTCCAGAGGGAGCACTTGTTACAGTCATGGCAGGGAATGCCAGGAGACCGGAGGTGTTGGCAGAAGTGGTCGTACCCGTTTATGGCAACCCGGCAGAGGTAGCACATCTGAGCACCGCAGCGGCAGGACATGCGGTTGCAACCCTCCGATTTAATGAGGCTGGTGCCACACTTGTGGCACTTCCGAATCCGGGCTGCTGTCATTTTCTCTTCTCTGCAATGCAAGAAGAGGGAGAAGAGTGAGAGAAGGGGTGTTTACAGCCACCAGCCTGTGTTAAAGCTGCTGTTATGCCACCCCAGCCATGCTTTAACCCCCATCTCCAATGCACTTCTCCCCTCCTCTTTCCTCCTACGCCATCCCCACGGCCCATCCCGCTGTTTCAAGGAGGTCTGGGCTCAGCTCCACTTGGAGCCAACCCATGACAACTCAAGAACAAATGAAGTGAAAGAACATCCATCACTGGCTGCATGCTGCAGACCAGATCCGGGTTTCCATGTGAGCCAAAACACCGCAGCGCCGGGCTCTGGCTTGGGAGGAATTTAAGCTGTAAGTCAAAGGGCACATGGATGCTTGACTTGGCTGTGGAGAAACAGAGCCTGGAAGATAAAGTTCAGGAAAAGCAAACCCTTGGCTGTCATCTACGAGCCAGTTTTATGTTTGCCTGTTGCTCTGGCTACAAAGCTGCCACAACCATGGTTTTTCTTCCCCAAGCTTGGCTGCTACGCTCCAGATTTATTTGGTTCTTGTTAAATTTCAATCAGTAAGTGGAAAATAATCCCATCTTTCCCCACAGAGACTGGGCTTTCCCCCTTTCTCTTATGATTCCCTAAGTGCCTTTTCCAGAGGTTACTGCTTTAGGTTCAAGTGATGGGTTTTAACAGAGCACAAACAGGAATCCAGGAGAAAGCACAGTCCTTGTCCCCAGGAGACGTCCTGGCAGCAGCACACGCTCCAGTGCAAGGGCTCAGTTTGTGGCAGTGCTATTTTGGCACAGAATTGGAGGAAAGCCTCAGTCCTTTAATTAAAAGACTTAAGAATATAAGCTGACATCCTAAGGGCCAATTTTCTGACCGCTGGAGATCACGTTACAGTTTAATTCACAACCTACAAGTGAAATCTGATGACAGAAGAGTAAAAAGGCTGTGTTTTCATTGAGGAAAGCACAGCTCTCTGGCTGTGCTGCTCTGACAGTGGGGAATGAGCTTCCTTAGCCAGGCATCTCCACCCAAGTCTTTCAGAGGACCTGCAAACTCAACATGTGTTTGGGGGATGACAGGGAGGTATTTTAGAGGATCATAGCAGCAAACCAGGCACAGCCCCACAACCAGCTCCATCAGCACAACTGTAGGAGGGAATGGTGAGGCGGGAACATCAGCCTTGCAGCTACCCAAAGCTCCCATGCAGTTATACCTGGCATGACCTGCACACAGGCACTGGGAGAAGTGCTAAGAATAGAGATGAGGGGAAAAACCCCCCACTTGACACTGACTTTCTGAGGTGCAGCTGCTCTGCCCTCCGCTCCTCAACAGGATGCTGCTGCTGCAGATTCTTTTTGGGAAGCTTTGAGCAAGGCAGGAAGTTTGGCCTGAGCTCCAGCTGTGCTTCCCTTTCCTTACACAGCGCTTCAAAAGGAAGCTTTCATTGTATCAGGCAGCGAGACTCATCTCTGCACAGCAATGTTCTGCTAAAGGTTTTCCAACTGGTATTTTTCCTTATTAGGGACACGACAAGTCGCTCCTCCTCAGTCCTCTTTCCTACAGGGAAAGGAGTGGCAGGGAAAAGAAGTCATATCAAATGTGTAAAGGTTTTGTTCTGAATTAGGGATTGCGGGATGAGCAAGCAACAGTCATTCAGCCTCCCAGTGATGAGGCTTTCCAACCCCTACTCATGCCAGACAGACTCTAAATCAGAAAGGAAAGGATTAAGCAACGTGGGCAAGTCCCATTTGGCTGCTCAGTTCCTTATTCCCTAAAGGCAGAGGATTTTGTCGTTTACTGTAGCAATGAGAGTGATCAAACTTCAATAGATTTTTAGGGAGGCACTTTCCACCTGAAAAATGGCTCCATTCTGTAACAATTCCTACCAACCAGCCAGAAACAGAGACAAGCTTCTGTAAGAAAACACATCTCCTCCCACAAAGCCAGAAAGCAGGAGCTGAGGAATCCACACATCATCTCCTCTCAGGAATCTCAAAGGGTAATCACAACTTACTGTGACTCAATACACAACTTACTGTGACTCAATACACTTCTCTGCCTGGGTGCAACATCTCCCTTCTCCCCCTGAAGCAACGCTAATGGAGTTTTCTCACCTCTGAGAAGGACCAAGAGACACTGGGCTAAGCCAGAGGAGCAGGCTGGTGTGGTGACAGCTTTCCCAGCTTCTCCAATTACCTGCTGGATCCGCTGCCAAGTATATTCCACAGAAAGAAATCCTATCCTGAGAGCCTTCTGACCCCTTGCCTTTGACATCCCCAGGACCCCCCTGATGGAAGGACACACAGCAGAACTTGAGGGCCTCTGCTAGCCAGGAGAACAGAAGGGTTTCTCACTCCCTCCACACCAGAGTGTATTGGGGGTTCATCCACCCCCCCATTTTTGGTTGTTGTGGAGTTTACTTACACAGATGTCCTGTATTTGATTTCATCCTTCTCAGCCAGCTGCTCGCAGGTGAGGTTCATGTGCTCCTTCCACAGCACTTGGCAATTCCGACATGTTTCCTGTTGAGGATAACAAGCATTGAAGGAAAAGACCCAGCACACCATTAACAGCATTAGGAACTGGGAAAATTCCACTCTCTTTCCCCACCAAGCTACAGGATATCAGTGGAGGATGGGGCTGACAGTTTGCTATAGAGGTCTGTTCTCCATCAGGGACCAGAATAAGTCCATCAGGTAATGACAGCCAAGGGTTTTTTCCAAGGCACAAGAACTTAGGTACAAAATAAGTCCGTAAGTTCTAGTTCACCTAAACCTCATGAAATAGCTACCAATGTCACCAGCTACTTCCAAGAGGAGACTGCAGAGATGAAAACATGGTGCTAAAGGACATCAAGTTCATTGTTTCCTGACCAAAAGCCTTCACCTTCATTTAAAGAGCTTCAGTTGAGCAGAAGGAAACCTTGCAGCTGCATCAAAACCTCTGCTTCACCATGCACACACGCGAAGTATCCGTATTATGCCTTGTAACACCACCACCCCCCACCCCCCAATAAAGCACTTTACAGAAGTAAACAGCTTGGAAAGGCAGGATGTGGACAAATGTCCACAAACAGAGGTGGAACATGAACAAATATTTACAAGTTTAACCAGAATTGCTGAACTAAGCTTACAGCAAGTGACTGAATTCCCTTGCTCTTGTAAACTCTTTAGCAACAAGGCTTTAATCCAGGACTGGTAAAGCCGTGTGGAGCAGGAGGGCTGTGGAGGCACTATTGGCAAGGGAGCTTGGCCTAACACTGGGGAGAAGTTGGTTTGTTCAGTTGCTTGGCCAAAGAAAACATCATTTTGTTTTGGGTCAAACAAGAGATTTTTCCCTTTTAATTTGAGGAAGATTAAAAACCATCCAGATCAAACTTGGAAGAAAGTACAGGTTTCACAATCCAACTGTTTCATCTTCAGGATGGCTGGGGCTCAGGCTTTTCAATCCAACTTTCACCCCCTGGCAGAACCCATATGGCTGTGGAGCATCCTGCTCCCTTCCACACCAAAGAAGGTCCCAAAAGAGCTCTGCTCACACTATTACTGAAAGCTAACGTCTGCAGACAAAGACCTTATTTGATTGCATGACCTTCCTTTCATTTTAATAAAGAAACTGGGCACTTATATGAGATAAAATAGAAGTAACTGCTTAAAGGCACACGTAGGCAGCAACACTCTTTTGATCACGAATTGGACAAACAGGATGAAGACCACAGCTTCCAAGGAAGCCAGCCCTAGGAGATGGTGCACAATGTTGCCTTGTTTGTAGTCGTGCTTGCTGGGAGATGTGGAAGAGGTTGTGCTTTCATTTGAGGAATTAAAGGCTCCTCATCCTGGCTGGTAAACTGGACACGCTTGCAGACTGCAGGGTAAAGGCTACAGTAAGACGAGAGCCAAGTGCGTGACTGTGTCTCGAAAGCTCAGCAGAGGATTTTGGGATCACTCACCTTGCAAATACAGCCTTTGGCAGGCTGGCACTAGCTTCAAGGGGCAGTAAACACCTTGGTCCTACTGATCCTCATGAATCATACATCATATCCTGTGTTTTCCTGCTAAAGCTGTTAAAACAGGCACCATTTTGTGTGTGTTGCTGGCAGGTCACATCTGGCTGCTATCAGCATGGGAGGATCAGACCTGGAGCTGCTCATATACCTCAATGAGGACCCACCTTCCCCTTTCACCCTCAACACCTGGCCGCATGCCATTCCAAGATCAAAAGTGCTATAAGGCTTTGGGTAATTTTTACATACATCAAGGGTTAAACCCAGCCTTTGGAGCCCTGCTACACAGACCCACATTCACATGCCAGCAACAAAGATGGAACAGCTTTTTGCCAGAAGGGTTGGCACACATTCCAGCCAGGAGCCTACTATTCCCAATTACTGAACTCCAGGAGCCTCCTTCGCTGCTGAACTAGAAACGATGCCCTTTGGAAGCAGATGGTGCCACTTAAGACTTTCTTAGCAAGCCATTCCCTTTGCCTTTTGCTACTGCCACCACCCTTGCTTTGCACGCTGCAGCACTAAGCGCAATGCTCTCCCTTGAGCTAAGGCTGCTGTCAGTTGCCAAACAGTTGTCTCCTGCACTCAGGAAAAGGGATTTCAGTGCAAGCAAGGAGAAGGGGAAGAGGCACGGCAATGCAGATTCCCAGACGCGATGGGATGGTGTGAGATAGCAGGTATCCGGTTCTCCTCCTTACTGTGACTCCTGCACAGCAAGTGCCATGGCAGCTGTGCACATTCCTGGGATCATTTCCAAGATATGTTGGCCACGAGGAGCTGCAAAGCCCACAGGCAGCTCTGCCTGTTCCAGTGCACCCCAGAGATGTCCCCATGGCTTCCCAGCTCTGAGCATCACTTGGTGCTGCCTCTGACCAAGCCACATCCTCTCCAGAGCAGAGGAACGGACAATACACGTGCCATTAGCAGAACAAACTGCCACTTCTCCCCTTGTTCTACCCAAGACAATGGCACATTGTTGGCACTTACAGGAACCTGTGTTGGACCACTTCACACAAAAGCAGGGAGGAAGCCCATGGATCAAAGGCTTCAGTGCTATAACCAAGGTCACAGCTCTCCTCCAAGAACAGAAAAGTGACTTTAATTTTCACTCCCAGTCAAATCCACCCCACTTCACCTGATGAGGGCTTTGCACATCTCACATATGACCGTTGTGATCTCTACAATTTCCAAAGGGCTTCTTTCGTTTCAGAAACAGCTTTCCATTTGATAAAGGAACCCACTCTGCCATTACCATATTCATTAACCTAAACACACAGCAGGACGGCTGATTTTGTGCAAGCAGCTTAGATTATTTCCATTGTAAGAGCAGCACTTGCCAGTAGGACTGGCTACTCCGATATAAGGCAATGCCTTCAACCAACACAAAGAGGGAATGAGCCCTGAAATCATCTACTCCAAGTGTAGCAGCCACAAAACAAGTTCAGCACCTTGTCCATCAGCAAACCCTATTCTAGTGACTGGGGAAAAGCACGGTTTAGTTTTAACAGCTTTCCAGCTAAATACACCATGTCTGGATGGTGGGAATTCCATGTTCCTCCTACTTTTCCCCAGCCTCACAGGCAGATACAGCTAATGCAGCTCATGCTTTTGGTGCAATGGGTGGTGCGCTCGCACAAGAGCCTTGGTATCAGCAAACGGCTCCAAACCAGGCACGGATGCAGGAGATGAAGTATCTGCTGCCTCTTACATCTGCCCGAGCTTGGCAGGCAGCCTGGGACAGTCCATTAATGCACCGTGCTGGGACAGCGGAGAAGAGGATGTGATGGAGAGGGTGTTTAATCACACACTGTAATCTCCTCACTGTACATCTGTTAGAGGTAGTGGCTCCGTTTCCTCTCTCCGGCCGCCAGGAAGCAGCCGGGATTAACACAAACATGTTTGGGTTCAGGAGGATCCTTTGTTCCCAGGGTCAGCAGTGCGGATACGCAGCTTTCTGTGCTCAGGGCCAGCCTGGCTAAGGGTTGCCAGTCTGCTTTTAGCGAGGGCAGCACAATCCTTAAACATCCTTGGTAATTGTCCCAGCACCTCAGGAAGGTAGAAGGGAGTGTTTATGCGACCATACCACCTTCCTCAGCGCTTCCACTGTATCTACAATGGACGCTACAGGCTTTAGAACACAGCTTAAACATTTTTCACTCTGCTAAACAACTCTCCAAGGTCCAGCCCATACACCAAGGAGGGGAAACCAAACCCAAACCATAAGTTATCAACTGCTCCCTGCCACTCTTCGTGCCCTTTTGGCTGTTGTATGCGTTGTACATCAGAGAACCCCAGATTGGTTTGGGTTGGAAGGGACCTTAAAGCTCATCCAGCTCCAACCCCTACCACGGGCAGGGGCACCTTCCACCGGAGCAGGGTGCTCCAAGCCCCCGTGTCCAACCTGGCCTTGAGCACTGCCAGGGATGGGGCAGCCACAGCTCCTATGGGCACCCTGCGCCAGCGCCTCAGCACCCTCACAGGGAAGATACTTCCTAATATCTAAGCTAAATCAACCCTCTGTCAGTTTAAAGCCATCGCCCCTTGTCCTGTCATTGTGCCATGCAAAAAGCACCTCTCCACCCTTCGTGTAGGCCAGTTTTCCCACTTCCATCCCAAAGAAATGCCACATGGACAGAAGGACCAGACGATGCATGCGGATCACAGCCCGCCTGCCCACAGCCGTTCTGTAGGAGCTCGCACTCAGCCCTTTACTGACCGAGCAAAATGCACAGGGAGGCAGTGGTGGTGGTGGTGGGGAAACTCAACTTAAACAACAACAGGCAGCGGCTCAGGCTGTCGTCACCGCCCTCCAGCTCTCAGCGGTGGCTCTGAGCAGAGCCCAGCGCCTGCCTTAGCTCTCCATATGCTGGTTAATGAAATCCTTGTGCTGTGCAACTCCCCGCATCCCCCAGGAAGGGGATGCACGCTCCAGCAGTCTCTGCCGATTGCACACCCGGGGTTTGCTGCTGTGCTCCCTGCTAGGAGGGAGAGGAAGGTAAAACATGCTGCACATCCCTCCGATGCTCGCTGGGGACGGAGCTCCAGTGATTGATTCTCTGCTTCTTCCTGCTTTTAGGCACACAATAGCACAAGCTAACCTCAAACAGGCCAAGTTTTACCCAAAAGCAGATGTGAATGCAACAGTCTTAGAATAGCACCTCAGGGCCAGTCCATACTGCGCTGGTTTAATTAAAGGGCTGCAGTTCCCAAGCAGATGAGTTAATGGGAAAACAAAGAACCACACAGCCTTCCTCCCCACACAGCCTCCGCTGTCCCTAAAGCTGCACTGACCTTCACTAAAAATGGATGCAGAAGTAGCTGAATGAATACAACCTTTAAGCATGAATAAGCTCTCATGGGCAAACCCCTTCAGGGCTGCTTCTGGGATTTCCTATACATTATGCAGAGATAAAGAGGCTATAATCCAGCCCAAGACAATTCATTTTCATGAGAGACCCCTCTTTAGAGATGTACAAACATCCATGCAGGGAATAGGGACCCCAGTACACCCAGTACAGAGAACTCCTTCCAGCAGGAACTGCTGCAGCAGCTCTCTGATCCCAGAGCCACCAGCACTGCTGCACGCAATGGGTGAGACAGGCAGCAGAGACCAACTCCAAGCACATGGAATCCAATACAGCATGGAAAACCAAACACTGTGCCTTGGATGGGTGGTGGGAATACACCCCTTGGAAGCAGAGGGGTTTGGTTGTGCTGTGCTGGGTCCCCGGATGGGATGCTCCTGGGCAGGGCTGCCGCTCAGCGGCTGTTGGCCACAGTGCAACTCCCGGCCCTGGGACAGAAAGGAGGAGACCAAGATTTATTCTGGGAGGGGAGAGGTTGCAGGAAGACATAAAGCAAAGGGACAAGCCTTGGATGAGGCTGTAAGAACATGCCAGGGTGGAAATGCAGAGAACGATGAGTGATGGAGAGTTAAAAGCTGGATGAGAAAACCACGCGTTTGTATCTAACAGCTGAGGGTTGGTTAAAGCTTTTATGGCCATATATCAAGCCCCTGAAAAGATGACTTCAACCAATGCTTCCTGTTTTGCATGCCCTTATGAAATCAAGCCCGCTGGACTCCCTTCCCCACCTTTAAGATGCTCTTTTGCTTCCAGGAATATGCTGGCAGGCCAGTTCCACAGAGGTTTGGGACATCTGCGTTAGCATCTCAGAACCAGAAACACGCGGTAACTCGCACCCCATGCTTGCCTAGCTCAGAAGCACTATCTATAACTTGGAAGTTCCTAAAAAACACATACACCAAACCAAAGCAAGCTTTTCCCCTCCCCAGAGCTCGACTTTCAAAGGTCAGATCAGCTGCGTGGCTGGGTGCCGCGGTTAGAGACCCATAGAGCAAAAATATCTGCAGCTTCACACGAGTGCTGCCCAGCATCAATATCACCCTAGGGCTGCTCAGAGGTGGAAACCACACCAGGCACACGAAATTGCTCACTGAGCTCATGCTCGTGTACTGCAGCGTAATTGGAGTAAGAGAAACAGTGAGGAGCATGATTTAATTTGAACTTGTACTTTCCTTTCCCCATTATCTGGGATGTTTTCAAAGCATTTTTTATTTCAAAGCTACTTCCTCTCAAGCTCCAGAGGGGTGAGGAATATGTCACAAGCTGCAGGCAGCAGGTTGGCTGCAGAAATAAGCAACTGGAGTATTTGCATCACGCATTCACCACACCGGGATCCCTTCCCTAAACTGAGGAACAAGTGTTTCTCATGAGAATAAGCTTTTCCCCCTAATATAGCGTTTATCAGAAGCTAGTCCCCTGCCTTGAGGGGACCGATACCACACACAGCATCTCTCCAGCAAGTCTGGATATGGAATTGCCTTTGTGACCTACCCAGAGGTGGTCGCCCCCCATCCTGCAGTGCAAGTTAGGGAAACCACCTCTTGGTCCCTTTATAAAGGCAGGTTACATCCAGACACACTGAAGATGCCTAAATCAATATACCCGAGGTCATATTGCTCCTTTCCAGGGCAGAAACTTAAAAGGAGCTCAGTCCATGCTACTGAATACCTTACCTGCAGTTGTTAACCACAGTTTTCAGCTCTATTGGACTGATTGCAGACAGTAGCTACGTGCCTTCACAGCCAATGTAAATAATTGAATACCAGCAGATTAGTTCAAAGCACTCAGCAGCTGACCCTCCTGCCTCTCCCCCCAGTGCAGATTGTCTTACCCTATTCAGCAGAGGAGATCCAAGGTTATCCATTTAATCCTACAATCTCACACAAAAAGGGATCCTGGAACTCTTAAGTGATGAAATCTAGCAGGGCTAAATAACAGGAGTAGTAACTGTGGAACTGGGAGAAGCAAAAGAGACATTAGGAGAGGAAGAGATGTAGGTTTCAAGACAAAGGGCCTGATTCTTAAAGGATAACTGTGGAAGGTCAAAGGGTTGCACTCAACCACATCAGTGTTAAGGATTAACAAAAGCAAGGTATCTCCTTTGCAGAGGGATGTGCTAACAACACATTGCAAGACTGAGAGGAGGAACAATCACTGAAGTTGTGAAACTTCCCTCTTAGACCACCACATGACAAACAAAGCACCTCAACCCAGCCACAAATCCCTACCCAGGGTGGCAGGAACCGAAGGAAGCCTCCTTCAGTGGCATCAGTCCTATTTTACTCGTGGTTCTTTCTCCCCCTGCTGTCTCCCAGATTTTACTGTATTACAAAAGGATGGCACGAGCAACTCTTACAGATATGCTCTCCTCTGCCAAGAGCTGCGTGGAGACCTACATTTATATAACATACCTACAACCACTTTTAATGAGTCTCTGTAATATGGCAATTTGGACGGTAATTTAGCAGCATTAACACATTTCACTTCCAATTTTAGAGCCTTTTAAACCGTACTCGCTACCTACAGCAGAAATTAACACTGCAGGTCATTATAACACCAGCAAGGGATGAGAAATGTGATCTGAGCAGAGCAGCTATGCTGGTGAAATAGCTTTATTCTAGATACAGGTACACCCTCAGAAACTGGGAGAGTACAGCTTGCTTTGCCAGGGAAATTAAACCCAAAGGAGGAGAAAACCCTAAAGTAGAGTGCTCCTAGCTTTTATCTGGCCATAGTGAAATAAAAGATGGTGGATAAAGAAATGACAAAGAAAAATGAAAGCAAAGTGATACGTGGCCCTCCTGAAATCTCGGCAGTGCATCTGATTCATTGGTTTAATGCCTACATGGTACAGAGTTACCTCTTTCCTGCTGCTCCCCATGAGATCTCTGCGCAGCCCCCGAACTGAGCTGCATGGTTTAAGAGCCAGAGTCCAGCCCTGTAACCACAGTATTTATACCAACAGTATTTCCTGCAGCTAACCTGGAAACAGCCCTCTGCACCGGTAACCTCCATCTCCCAAACTCACCAATGGGACAGTCATCTGCAGCTCATTTGCAGCACTAAAATAAGCCAGTGGTAAAAGCAATGCTGCTGGCCCGGACCAGCAGTTTGCTGAAACAAGAGCAAGCAAGAGCAATGACCGAGATGCTAAAAACCCAAAACCACTGAGAAGTGCAGCCTGATGGCAGCTCACACCTGAAGTTCCAGTGCAGACATGCACTGGGTACACCACTAAAGCTATTCAGATACCCGTCCAAACTAATAACAAATAACAGCAATAGATACAAAGCAAATGAGTATGCACCAAACGAAAGCAAAGTACTAAAAATGAGAAGGGCATGTAGTGACAAGACAAGGGAGAATGGCTTTAAACTGAAAGAGGGGAGGTTTAGGTTGGATATAAGAAGCTCTTCCCTGTGAGGGTGCTGAGGCGCTGGCACAGGGTGCCCATAGGAGCTGTGGCTGCCCCATCCCTGGCA
>JARCZZ010033349.1:5632-27393 GCA_030323915.1 Brotogeris chrysoptera
TCCTGGGCATGATGTGCTGTGGTATGGAATACCTCTTTGGTCAGTTTGGGTTAGGTGTCCTGTCTCTGCTTCCTCCCTGCTTCCCCTCCTCCCAGGCAGAAGATGAGACTCAGAAAGTCCTTGATCAGACCAAACATTCTAAGCAGTAACTGAAAACATCGGTGTTATCAGTGCTGTTCCCAGGCCACAATTCAAAAACACAGCACTGCACCAGCTACTAGGAAGGAGAAAAATGGCTGCTACTGCTGAACCCATGACACAAGTATATAGGCAAATACATAGCATGTGGGTTATCTCAGGTTTTTTAGAATTAATCGTCAGTCAGTAATATAAAGCTGCAGGTCAGCTTTTTCTGGATTTTGTTGGCTTCACAAGCTCCAAAGCAGAATGTTTGTGCATGCACAACTTCATGTGTACTGTGCTCCAGAACTGTTGAGTTCTTTGCCTGCTACTTCTGTCACAAAATATGAGGCTGAATATTGTAAGGCTTTAAAAGTGCTAAAATCTGGGGTTGTCTTCTTGGTTTGAATGCAGAAAGACATGGTCAAGTTCAACAACAAAGTCAAGAATTTTTTTTTTCTTTTTTATTTTGATAGTGAAAGCTGAGGTTTAATGACATGTTTGCAGAGCTGTAACTTTAGGGAATACTCTCTGTTTTGTGAGGATAAGAAGACAAAACCAGTTCTGACTGGATACAGTGGCAGTAAAATGGTCTGTGGGGTTGTGGCTACTGAATGGACAACAGAGTTAGGATTTAGGCAGTATGTTCTTAGTGGAATCAAGCAGTATCATGGTTAAGAAGCACTTCGTGAGCACCAGTTCTAATGCTTCACATTGTTCATTGTTCCCAAACATTTCTGATCATTGGCCAACATTTTATTGCTGTAAGCACTGTACATGCACAAAATTAATGTCAGTCCTCATATTCTTTAGAGTAATTAGGAAAAGTTGTTCTCTTTTGGGAGTGCCAACCTGTGTCTTTTTTACTCTTACTGTAGTACAGGTATTATAACCTGGTAATCTGCTTTGGAGCTACAGTTTCGCAACTGGTGAATGTGGTTGTGCTCAATGATCTGTAAAGTTTTCTGGTTTTCAGTGTCCTGAGACAAAAGCTTTGTCTAGATTTTCTACATAGTACTTATTTTTATAGGATAAATACAGAACATATACTTTTACTTTGCTTAATCCTGAAGAAATGTTAGGAAATGAACCCAATTCTTTATTTATGTGGAAGGATGCAGGTCATATTGGAAACTGGTTGCTTGAATAGGTCTTTAGGATTAGATGCTGTTGGCAGACTGTGATTTACTTTCTCTGGTATGGCACAAGAACGTCAGCTAGAATGTTTTTCTTAGGGTGCTTGTTTCTCTGTCTTTTCAGACTGCACACCTTACCTGAATTCAGTGGGAAAGCACGTGATTGGAGATGTGCAGAATATAACTATCAGTCAGTATGCATGTTATGAACAGGTTGCAGTGATGATGCTTTGGACAGCAAATGCCATTGGTAAGTAATAGAGCGAAATGGACTGATTTATCATGTCGTTGGTAATAACTTCCTTCTGATGGGTATTAAGCAAAAAATTATGCTTGGAATCATTGAAGCAAACTGCATCTTCAGACTTAAGAAGGAAGAAATTCTGAACGGTTTTACAAAGCTGCTGTTTTCACTAGCTCCCTTGAAATACTCCTAAGACTAGGATGCTGTCTGCATCCGCATGCTGCTTTTTACTGTTCCAGGTTGTTGACTTTTTCTTGCTCTTCAGAACTGTGCAGTAGCCCTGATTTTGTTGTGTCCCCCAGGGCATAAGTGCATTTCAGTGGCATTGAGTTTAATTGCTGATACAAAAGATTCTTCAGGATGCCAGTTGTCTCACAGGTGGAAAAGATTATTTAATCATAGCTATACGAACTTTAGTGTGTTTTCTTGTTGGGGCTGATCCCTAAGAATATTCCTTCATCACTTAAATGACATTGGAAGTACACTGTTGCCCACTAGAGCAGTAAGTAGTCTCCAAAGGGTGTGTGTGTGTGTGCAAGATGGGGGCATGTGAAGAAGATAGGGGCATGTGAATAAAATTTCAGATCTTGAAAAAATAAGCTTTAGTGATATTTAATATATGCATTGACGCTGGCATCCTTACTGGGTCTCTATGTCAGATGTTGACGTTTTACATGTGGTATGCGAGGTATCCTGAAGGAAGAGTATAATATGGAGGGGTTCACAGTAGCGTCCTGGCTGTTTCAGTTGCTTTGTGCCAGGTTAAGTGGATTTACTGATTATATTATCTAGTTTTAAATAAACTAACCATCATGAAATGGACAAGTGGCTTAAGGTAATTGAAGGTAATACTAATAATGCGGTCACATGCAAATGACAGAAAAACACTAGAGCTGGCAGTTCCCCTACTCCTAGTACAGACCCTTTGTCAGCCACATTAGAAGGTAAAAATAATAACAGTCCACTCAGTTCTGATAAAAAGTTGGCCAAAATGATAAAAATTAACAGGATTATTTGAACTACGGATTTACACCTGCCATTGTCAAGGATGAGCCTTGTCCTATGCGTATAGCGTACCTTGAGATATTAATACTGTGAAGCCATCATGATTAGCAAGACATTTGAAAACTAAGCATCCAGAACATGAAGACAAACCTTTAGAATTTTTTTTAGCTATGTTTGAAGCCATGCAGTACTCCAGTGAAGTACAGCATTTCACCAAACTTCAAGGTAAATCTTGAGAAACCTCTTTTCTTACTTAATAGTGAAAGACAAAAAGCCACATACTGCTGTGGAAACACTTGTTCTTCCTGCCACAGTAACACTGGCTGGAATAATACAGGGAAATATTGGAATGGAAAAAAGGGTTCTTCTGTAAGGTTACAGAGACAGAGCCACACATGGAAATCAGTCATTGCATCTGATAGGGAACATAGGGAAACTCGCAGCAATGAAGTTGGAGTCAGAAGTGCACACAACGTCATCAGTTTTGTTAGTTTAATAAAAACAAGACATTTAAACAGTAGAACCTTTACAATACTTTGTAATGAGATGGGGAGTGACTATGAAAATGATTTGTGCCCTCCCTGGTTATCTTGTGGCAAAGTGCTTCGGGGTTGTCAAACTCACATCTCTGAGTTAAGCATTCTTCTTTCACGAGAAGAGAAGTGTTCCAAATTTGCTGACCTTTTCCGTGATGACAAGTGGCTGTCAGTAGTGTGCTACCTAGCAGATTGATACATAAAAAAAGGAAAACACCCAAACCAACTTAATGTGTCTCTTCAAGGTAGAGGTGTAACAGTGAGAGAGAAAATAACTGCTTTTTGAAAGAAGCTCATGCTATGGAACGAGGTTTTTAAAAAAGTATGTTTGGAAATGGTTTTTTTTGTGATGTGATTTTGTTACTGAAAACAATGTCAGCTTCTCTGCCGCCAGAGAAGGTAGATATGTATAGGTTAAATTTCAAGAGAAACCTTTGCATAATTAAAGGATGGAAGTGAAGTATTGGTTTCATCATTTTTAGTAAATGCACATGATGAGGCATTTCTTCCATTTGGGTCACTGTATCTTTGTGAGGTTATTTTTTCAGCTATTACAGCCATTAAAACCAAGTAATGAAACTTAGAACCAGACCTTTGAATTGCCGTATCACAGTGTCAAACCAAGATGTTAAAAACTAAGAAAGCATATTCAATCTCATAGCTCTCGCTCAAAGATGTTATTAATGTTTTATGTGGGAACAAGTTATTTGTATCATTAAATAAAAATTATATTTTAAAATACTTTTTAGTCTTACCCTTTTTAAAATTTGGGTTTTTTTGTGTGTATATTGAAATGTTCATAGTATGTTAGCACAGTAGCACATGTGTTTGGTAAATATACCAGGGGTTTGTGCTCAACATTTTTTGCTTCGTTTTTTGTTGTCTCCCACTATTTAATCATTCTTCTGTAGTTTTAAAGTAAAAAATAATGATTCATTTCTGGGGCTTAAAGAATGTATGAAAATTACACTTAATTCTGCAAAACTGTGCAGTTAAAAGCATTTGGTAATCTTCAGCTGTGGACTGGGTGGATCAAATCTCTATGGGAAACAAAGTTTGGTGTTCTTTCTTGTAATGACCAGAGGTTAATCCTTTGGAAGCGTGAGGACAGAACTGCTGTTGAAACATCTCGGGTGACATGCAGACTGGGCACTTTCTCTTTCATGGTCTTTGTGTAAGCACAAGTGGTGCTTTTGTTCCAAGAACACATTTGGGAACTCAGTCTTCTACAAAATTCTAAAACATTGAAAAAGCCCACAGAGCCATGAAACCAGTGAAATGGAGCAGGTCCATGGAGAATCAGATGTTTGGGATTTAGTTTTATTTTTATTTGACAAGTATGGCATGAACTCAGATTAATCCATTTTTATTTATGTAGCATTCGGCTTACAAAAGCCGTGGCTGTGCCTTTGATAACTCTGTATTCTGCCATACTTAATTCTACTGAAAGGTGTAATTAGATGAAGGAGTGGTAGGTAGTCTTGAAGAACCGTGCAGAGTCTTTGATACCTGAGCCACGAAACTATATCACAGGATAACACTCTGGCATTGTCCTGTGCCATTCACATCACCATGACTCAGTTTACTCACGTAATGAAGTAATTCCATGTTGAGAAGTTTGCAAAGAAAGGTAAAGGCACTGTACTGAGAGTTCATTGTGTTAGAGGAACTTGAAATAGAAGGGTATAGTTCAGGCATCGGTTATAAATAACTGGAAGCATTCACACGCTGGAATAAATTCCATTCCACTTAAGTCAAGTTTTCTGTTATCCCATACTTCACTAGAACCAAGGAAGTTGTAACAACCATTATCGCATTAATTTGGTGGTCTCAGAAATGATAGAAAGATGTTACAAAGGTGTATTTATATAATTTGATAGCAAACCATTCAATTTTGTTGATAATAAGATGAATGTAAAGTTTCTATAAAGTACTCCAAGGGTGGTGGAGGTAATGATAACTTCTATTGCAG
The DNA here is from genome assembly GCA_030323915.1 of Brotogeris chrysoptera. NCBI lineage: Eukaryota > Metazoa > Chordata > Aves > Psittaciformes > Psittacidae > Brotogeris > Brotogeris chrysoptera. The sequence continues at coordinate 10,646 of JARCZZ010033349.1, forward strand.
TGATAATTTGGAAGCTCCAGCTGAGTTGTGGGCCCCTCTGCTCTAGGCATTACTCAAGTATGTAGTAATTGCAGCCTTTGCCAGAGGTTGAATTATAAATAGGCAAGATAGAAAATGTGGGAAGAACTGACATACAACAACAGGTATTAAAACACAAACATATTTTATATGAATGGTAACTTTTATTTTTAAAAACAAATGAAGTATGTTCAAATTAAATAACACATTATGCGTTATGAAATAGTAGTCTCCTATTTAAATGCCCTGCTGTTTGCAGGAATTGAATACCTGAAAGGATTTCGAGTAATACTTGAAGAGTTAAAATCAGAGGGAAGACAATGCCAGCAGATGGTTTTAAAGGATCCAAAGCAGCTCAGCCCCAGTTTTAAACGAACAGTAAGTGCTTTGTTTCAAGACAAGTTTCATTTTTGCTTGATTGCATGAGTAGTCTCGGAAGTGTTTATATGTTGCATATAAATCTAAATATATACACAGCGTGCTGTTTACTAGGATGCAGGTTGCTTCCTAAAAGTATTATTTTTTAAGCTAATGATAGTTTTTCCTCTTGAGACAGATATAGTCCCCTTCTAATAGAAGCTTTTCTGAAGCAGGAAACTGTCATTTGGAGTATGGTTGCATACCTGTAATAGTGCACATCCAGCTTGGTACTGATTCCTCATGTCAGTGTGTAATGGAGGGTTAGAAAAAGGATTTTTTAATACATTAATTTTGGCTTATGTTTGCAAAACTGTGGCCTTGTTTTTGAAAGATAATTTCAGTTATAATAGTTGACCTTAAATATGTTGCAATCTTGTCTTTTTGTAGGGAATGGAATCCCAGCCCTTTCTAAATCTCAAGTTTGAAACAGATTACTTTGTAAAGATTGTTCCTTTTCCTTCCATTAAAAATGAGAGTAATTATCACCCATTTTTCTTCCGAACTAGACGTAAGTATTGCATACAATGTGGTATTGCATATCACCTCCCTTTCTCCCATCCTTTAGTTTTCCCCACAAAGGACTGGTAGCAGATGATGATGTTAGATGTCTGGGTTGGAATAGTTACTGACATAGTCTTTGGAGTAAGATCTGGGTGTTAAGTGGAAAGAATTTGGATGCCACAGATAAGTCTGTGATGTACGATAACATGTGTGTGTTAGGCAACAACCAGAAGGAAAGTCTCAGGTGGGCATGAGATGATCTCAGGTTTGCCTACAGCAAAATTACTCTCTCATGGTTCTCAGAACCATTTCACTCATTAAGTCCTCTCTAGATATTGTGAAGAAGCTCAGGTTGGTTTTAGTTTTGAGACCACAGTTTCATAAATGGATATCTAAAGCTAGATATAGATGAGCACATGTAGAAAATATAAAATTAGGTGGCAACAAATCAAGTTGAATTTGTCAAAATTACTTACTAATTCTCCTTGGAGTTAGAGAAAAGAAGCTTGAAAAAGCTCCTTAGTACTTAAATAGTTTGGGAAACAGCAAGTACTCTTTGGGCTGAAATGTTGATATTTGTCCTGCTTAGGGTTTTTTTGCTGTACAAAACTTTTTAAAGTGTTTTCAAGTCTGTCTGTTGATGCAGACTGCAGTAACATTTGTCTTTGCAATTGTGCTCAGCCTACTCGTTTATTCTGAGAAGATGTATTCAAGACTAGTTTCTTCTCTAGTAACTTCCTCTCCTGCTTAACTGTAACTGTTACTATCCCTTTGTCTCACTAAGGAATACTGTTTTCAAATTAATGAACATCTGTTTCTTATATAAAGCTGAGAAGGGGCTTAAAATCGTAACAAAGCAGCTAAGTGTGCAAAATGTATTTACTTCAGGCATAATAGAGACTGAGAAATAGGGGTATTGTCTTCAAAATTATGAACTCCCTTCTTTTGTCTTTGTTCTTTTTGTATTTAAATAGCATAGTACTTTGATACTGTATAATTAATAATTTTTGTGTGTATTTGTAGCATGTGAATTGTTGCTACAGCCAGAAAACCTTGTCTGCAAACCTTGTAAGTAAAATGTAATACTTTGTGTATATTCATCTTTGAAAAAGTTACTAGACTTTTTTCCAATTCATGACTATGTCTTCTGACAGACTGGAAGCCAAGGAATCTGAATGTGACCCAGCAGGGTTTTAACATGCAAGTGTCCTTCGATCACGCACCTCACAACTTTGGGTTTAGATACTACTTTCTTCACTACAAACTGAAGCATGAAGGGCCATTTAAGCAAAAGACCTGCAAACAGGTACGTTGCTGAATTTTGCAATTTTTTAAAGTGAAAGACCTATTAATGTGAGATGTTCTAAGGTTTCCTGGAAACTTTGAAAACTTAATGCAGATTGCTCGGAGTTTTAAAATTTGTGAACTATTTGGTACTGTTCATGTAAATAGTAATTGTATTGTGGTAGCACTCATTGGTCAAAACCAGGCTTTAGGGCTGCTTTGGAGCTGAATATTATAAGCAAATGAGACAAGACTGCTCTCTCTTGAAAACCCTACAGCTAATTAGTACTTCAAACTGCAGTTTTAGTATGTTTATTATATGTGTTATTTCCTGCCTTTTTTATTTTACCTTTGCACCAAATTTGGCACAATGGCAAGTTTGTTCTCACTGATGCACCTTTCATGCTAAGTCTCTGAAAGCTGGAGAGCTTCAGGGGGTTGTGTAGACTTTATCAGTTACACCAAACTGAAGATTTTTTTGATAATCATATTTTAGTTGTGCAGGCAGAGGATGGAGATAAGAATCTCCATTCCTCATTTAAATGGAGAGGTTTTGCTGGTTTAAGGTGTCTTAATACAGGAGGATGCTGCATATTGTTAAATCAATGCAAGTGTATTTTTTATTAGGTTTAAAAAGTATGTGAATGGCTTGCAGAGTCTTCTCTTTCTTTGATGTAGGAGCAAAACACAGATACCACAAGTTGTATTCTTCAGAACGTGTCTCCAGGGGATTATATAATTGAGGTAATACTTATAAATGGTAATTTGTACAACAGCTAAATGAGTATGTTAATGGAGAAATTAACTGAAATTAAAGTATTTCAAGTCATACACTGATAAAATTGAACTTCAGGTATTTCTACTGAAGTACTGTGGGCAAGCAGGGGTTTTTAGACAGGCTGTTCTTGACCTTCCTGTAGCTTTGCTTCCTTGAGTGCATGGTGGTTTCACCTGTGCCTCCAATTCTTGGACTTCAACTTTATAAAATTGGAATTCTGTAGTTTGGTCTATTTTTACTGTATTTAAAAGCTGTGTATTTCTCTTGATGCTCTCAGAGTATGTGAACTCTGAAAGTTAATATTGCAACACTAAGCTTTGTACTAACAAAGACAACTGATTTTACTGATTACTAGTTTGTGGTGTTCTTTAACTTTTTGAACAGTGAGTTTCTTCACATTTGCTCATGAAAGCTGTTGTAGTTGTTCACATATTGCAGAAAAGAAATAAAATCAAATCTCCACAAAATAAAATTCAACTTTTACTTTTTCAAAGCTGGTTGATGACACTAACACAACAAGGAAAACAATGCACTATGCACTAAAACCAGGTATGAATTTTGGTTTTTGCACAGTATATAGTATTTACCTTATTAATTTAGATTCAGTTTTAATTATGTTGGAAATAAATCTTGATTTGACCTTTCTCTGTTTGTTTGCCATAATCAAGACTACTGAGGCAATTGTACTGTGATTTTTCGGCTTGATGAAAGAAGAATAGACATGCACACTTGTACATACATGTGTGCATCTCTCTATATTTATATTTAGTACAGTTTAGATCAGTGTATCGTTGGAAATATTTGTGGGAATGTCACTTCTGTTGTAAATGTGACTGTGAAGAATCACAGCCTGTATCTTAATTGAATACAGTTGGTGCATGCAGTAGTGTGGAAATAATGTCATAAAACTGTGAGAGCAGCTTAAACACATTACCTACTCGCGTGCTGCAGCCCTGAAATCAAATCAAGCATTCTGGAAAACCTGACAGGTGAATGCTTAGCATGTCTATGTGTCACTGAGAAGCTAAATAGGGATTTCAGAATGTAACTGCAAACACAAAGCATAGCTGCAGATGAAGGCAATGTGTAAAATAGACTGAATCCTAATACACATTGCTAAACGTAATCTGTGCAGGAAGACAGTTTATTCTGAGTGGCTAGCTCAGCAGCCTGGCACAGAAAACTGTCTGGTTCAAATGACTGGTGTGTATCTTATCATATCTTTATTCATGTAAAGTTCTGCTCATGGGGGGAAGGGATGAGTTGGCATGCAGCACTTGTTACTTGTGTCAGTTGCTCTAATGCTGTGGGGTGTGGGCAATCGGCATCAAACCTATTTAAAATGGAGCAGAACATGATGTTTGATTCTACTGTATATTTGAGAATTACCTGATAATAGCATACTACAGCAGTTTTACATTGCCAGTGTGAAGAGTCGATTAGATAATAAAAATGTAGCTTCTGTGCATATGGCTAATTCTGTTCTGTTTTCCAAAGTACATTCTCCCTGGGCTGGACCAATAAGAGCCATTGCCATCACAGTCCCTTTAGTTGTCATTTCGGCATTTGCAACACTGTTCACAGTGATGTGCCGCAAGAAACAGCAAGGTAAGAGGGCTTATTATTCAATACGGAATTCCATTTAAAGATGTAGCTTTGCAATCAAAAAAAGTCTTTCCTGGTTGGTTTATTCCATAAATACCTTTATCTGAAGAGACTTCTTTTTTTTTTTTTCTTCTACTTCTCTCTCCTTCCTGCCCACAACTTTTTGTGTGTTCAAACTTGTAGCAGTGCTTCATGGTAATTTGTTGCCATAGGAAGATTTGTATCACAATCCAAGACTTCACTGCGAAAAGGAGAGAATGAATTCGCTGCTGGGAAGTGTTTTTGGTTTTGGGTTTCTTTTTATTTGTGAGGTACTACATGACCAAATAGAATACAAACAGATCTGTAAATGGATATGTTTGAAATGTCTAGTTCTTACTTATTTTTAAACCAGAAGGGAAGTAAAGCCAGGTGATACCGATGCAGTTCTCAGTACTGTCTGGAATACTACCAGTATCTATTATCCCAGATTCCCTCACTTTCCTGGAAGTTGCTTTTACACTTCATCCTAAACCATCTTCCTAACTTTACTTTTTCTAAGACTTGCAGATGTGTCTCTAAATTACATTCCACCCTTCTTTGCTGACTTCTTTCTCCTCTGCATTCAGGAGCTGGCAAACCACACTTGTTACATTGAGATGTTATAATCAGTTGGCATTTTTTGTAGAATCTAGGGAATGATGTGGTTTCATGAATATGGAAAAAAAGATTATTTCCCCGAACTTCACATACCTGTGTTATCCATCTGAATTCTGGCATCAAGGCATACTGCAAGAGCTGTATGCCATCTGGGTTAAATCCTTTTACCTTCTGATCTTCTGCAGTTACCCCTTTGCTCACAGTTAGCACAGTTCCACAAAAACCCCAGATAAATGCCTAGGATTATTCTACAGAGAGAGTTGTTCCAGAATAGTTATTCCTGTTGAATTGTTCTAAATTAAATCCCATGGTGGATATTTGTATTTTGAAATACTCATGCTTTATTCTAAATTAGCTTAATCAGCTGTAGAACTAGATTGAATTAGTCTGGCATTCTTTGTTCCTGCATAAAAATATCTATGCAAGGAAAGAAACACTAATCACTATTTTGATTTAAATTAATATGTAGTTAATAATAATAATTAATAACATCTTAATTCACATTAATGTCAAGTTGATGTCCAAACGTGTATGTGTGCTTGTATACAGGATCTCTCTGGTGTGTGTATGTGTGTATATATACATATATATACATATATGTATATATACATATATATTATATACTTATATATATATATATGATATTCTGAAGGTATCTCTATTCTTGGAGTTTAATAGTCTTACCTGTCCTGTGTTGTGGGTTTTTTAAAACAAGAGACTTTGTTATACAGGAAACTTTATGATGATACAGCCTTAGGGCTTACAATATTTGAACAGAGAGATGAAGACTGTTGTAGCAGGATACAGGTGAAAGACCCTTACTCTATTTATAAAGTAAACCTTTCCTAGATTTTCTGAGTTGTACAGTAATAACTGCCCATTTCACTTTCAAAGATTGTTCCACATATGTAGCAACTCATAAGCTGGATCAATAGAGCATTTGCAACTTTTCCTTTTCAGGTTGGAAAGGGAAGAAATATCTTCTGAGAAGTCCTTCCTGTATGTGTTAGTAATGAGCCTATACAAGTCTGAAAAGCAAAACAAAACCAAGCTTTATAGTGTGAACTCTCTTTCTCTCTTCCAATGTAGAAAACATATATTCCCATCTAGATGAGGAGAGCTCAGAATCTTCAGCATATGCTGCAGCTCTCCATGTGGAAAGACTCCATCCCCGGCCAAAAGTGTTCATCTGCTATTCCAGTAAAGATTGCCAGAAACACATTAATGTCATCCAATGTTTTGCTTATTTTCTTCAGGACTTCTGTGGCTGTGAGGTAAACTCAGCATTTCTTCTGTGAACTGTTTTTCCTTAATATTACCTTAATAATACATGATTGAAAATGAGGTATTTCAATCTCTGTTTCCCATAAAGGTAACTTTTAGTTATTTTTCTAAGTATTGGCTATGTAGATTTTCTTAGCAAAAGGAACAGATCATAGCCCACATAAAAAAACCAAAAACCCATGGGATGGTGGAAAATGTGTACTGCATTGATTTCAGGACTTGCATTCAGCTATGTTTAGCTCATTTGTATTAATTGCTTTTTCTGTTTAGTAGGTCTTGCATCTTTATAGTCAGCAGCCACAAAAAGATATTGGTGTCTATCTGATGCACTTTAGTATTTCTGAAATATGTTTTATATTGTAATTCTAAAGTAGTTCAGTCTATCAGAACTCTTACTCATAAAGCAAAGTCTGTGTAATTAGGATTAATTATTGACACTATGTAGTATTTTCTGTTTATATTATTTTTTGTTGGTTTTACTTCCCTTCTGTTAATGCTGTAAAATCAGCATGTCTCTTTCAATCCATGAGAAAGATGTTCAAATTGTTACTTTGAATGACTAGGCTTAGAATCTCAGACTGCTTTATGAAATTTAGTCAACATGTGGCCAGTCTTTAACTTTTCAAGTATAAAAAGGCAAGACAATTTTTAGTCTACTTTCTCTTCATGTTAATCCTGCCAGTGCGATGTTTAAATAGATGAACTGTTCTTCCAGCTGTACAGCAAGTCTGTCCTCTAGTGGCCACACACAGTAACAACCGCTGCCTCACATGTTTGGTGGGGATGTGCGCAGTTCACTCTTATTTAAAGTAGTTCGGGTAAGGTGTTTGAAAGTAACTTATTTGAATCCCTTTTTAGCGATGCACTTTAGCTCTGCTACACTATATCTCTTGGGAATAGTGTTAAGGGGAACTGCTACTGTAACTGTGTACTATGGGACACATGGGATCAGGCATCATTTTAGATTTATATAACAAAATATTGATAGAATCTATATGCATAAATAATATGCATGGTTATTGAAACTGGAGTTTTCTGTGTTGCTCAGTGCATAACAATACATTTTGTGTGATGCTCAATGCATAACAGAACAGTTGCACAAGTATTCTTCATGTGACATTGGAATGTTTTCCTATAAAGGACAAAACCAGTAGCATTTCATAGCCATTTAAAATAATAACTCGACCATACTAAAAATCCTATCTCACAGAGGGCAGATCAGACAGTATTTTGAAGAAAAGAAACAAAATCGGACATAGGTACCTGCATGGTTCCTTTATCAGAGTATCTCCCAAGCAGCTGTAAACTGACTACTCTTCCCCTTGCATGAACCCAGATTTACAGTGGTTAAATGGCTTGAGGCAGGCACAATACATTGTTCATTGTGGATTGATGATACCAGATCTGATCAGATAAGTAAAAACTAATTTACTTGGTCCAGCCACATTTTCTATGTTCTTTTTATTCCCCTGGAAATACCACTATAAACCAAATCTATAATAGTTCTGTTTTTGAAGGAACTGTCCAGTTTACATGCAGCTACTTGGCTTTGCACTGTTACTTGTTGATTCCATAAATTTTTATGTAACACTGATATATATTAGATATATTAGCAATTATATCTAATAATGAATATCAACCAGAATGTTCTTTTCTTTTCCAGGTGGTTCTAGATTTGTGGGAAGATCTAAAAACTTGTAAAGAACGACAGAAAGAGTGGCTTGTTAAAAAAATAAATGAGTCCCAGTTTATCATCATTGTGTGTTCCAAGGGAATGAAATACTTTGTTGAAAAAAAGAACTGGAAACACAGAGGGATAACCAAAGATGCTGGAAAAGGAGAACTCTTTCTCTTTGCTGTGTGGACTGTTGCAGAGAAGCTTCGTCAAGCAAAGCAGAATTCAAGTGATCTCTGCAAGTTTATTGCAGTCTACTTTGATTACTCCTGTGAAGGAGACATCCCTGGTATTCTGGATCTAAGTACAAAATACAAACTCATGGACAATCTGCCTCAGTTGTATTCACATTTACACTCTAGGGATCTTGGTGTACAGGATTCGGAGGTGTTCCCTGTTAACATTAGCAAAAGGAATTATTTCAGGAGCAAATCTGGGAGGTCCCTTTATGTCGCCATTTGCAATATGCATCAGTTCATTGATCAGGAACCAGATTGGTTTGAGAAACAATTTATTCCCTTCCCTCCACCTTCTTTGCATTACTCAGAGCCTGTCATGGAAAAATTTGATTCGGGCTTGGTTTTAAATGACTTGGTGAATAAACAGGATGGTGATTTTTACCTGAAAACAGAAGTAAATGTTATTTCGGCTGGGAATTCAGACACTCACTGTATAATTCAGCACTTAAACCTTGGAGAAGACATAGAAACTCAGGACATTCAAGGTGGTGGTAACTCTGTTCTTCAGCCATTGTTACATGTTGTTAAAGCTTCAAATCTCAAAGATATGCCTCGAGATTCTGGAATCTATGATTCATCTGTTCCTTCATCTGAATTATCTCTACCTTTAATGGAAGGACTATTGACAGACCAAATCGAAACATCTTCCATTACAGGAAGTGTTTCTTCATCATCAGGTTTAGGTAAGATACAGCAGTATTTTAAAAGTTATATTCAGTTATTGTGAGCGTATTTGTGTCACCTCAAAATACTTAAAATGTGAGGAGCCATATAAAAGGCTGCAGAGAAAGATAAGTATTGTTTAAAGATGGTAAAAAAGGTAGGTTTTGGTGACTTTAGAAAAATGAATCTTTCCTTAACTTACTTGAGGGGAGGAAAGGATTCTTAACTAAGTAAGATTTCTCTATAATTCTATTAATAAAGTTACTTCTCATTAATTGACTTCTTATTGGAGAGATGGCTTCTTTCCTCCAGGGATTCCTTGTCAGCTGGGATACTCAGCTGACAGATCTGTGATTTAATCAAGAGGGTAATATAACAAAGCATTCCTACGGAATTGCTGTAAATCTAAAGTTGACATCCTGTTCCAGCACACACTAGAACCTGTAGGGCTATAGTCTGTGTTGTGGTTAACTCAAGTTTCAGAATGACATTAGGCTTCTTGTTGGATGTGGGCCTGGGAGAAATGAACAAATGGGTCTCAGAGGAGGAATTTAAATGCTTGGAAGACACTCACCAAAATAGATACCCAGCTTAGACACCTACAGTTAGGTGCCAGTATAGCCTCAGGCTGCATAAAAAGCTGATCTGACCTTACTGGTTACAGTACATTGAACTGCATCACAACTACATCAGTGTGGAATGTTGCAGTAGTTGTATTAATAGGATAAAACTGCTGTTCACTAAGATTTTCCTTAAGCAGCTGCCGCAGGTGAATATTGCATTTTGATGGTGCTGTGCTGTTCTGCTTTCCTGAATAAGTGCTGACAGTGAGCTAATTTGCTAGATTTTTCTCTTGGCTTAATGGATGTTATGATTATGATCATTATTTAGATAATTCATAACTACTGTTTGATGCTAGGATTAGCTTGGGGAAGAGTACACAGGGCATGATTTACAGATATAGCATCTATATAGGCTAGATAGTCTATAGGACAAAACCTGAAAAATGTGTACTTTTTCAAGTAGAAAAAAATACAGGTTTGTTGATAAAATTACATAAGCCACACTCTGGTTATTGTTTCAAAATGAATATTATATTCTTTAATTTCCTGCCATCTTCTAACAAAGCCTGTTCTCACATCTGTGGGAAATGTTACAGGTGACATCTGTAAAGGTTCTAGTGTCAGAGGAAAGTGGGATGCTAGTTTAAAATTTACAGCCTCTCTGTAAGAATGCTTTACCTGTATCCCCTCCTGGTTCAACCACAGAGCTGTCATCTCGGTATCCCAGCTGCTGGGGAGGCACTGGGAGAAAGAGGCAGTCTTTCCCGTAATTAATTCTCAAGTCACATACCTACTTGTTAGCACGTTTCAGCTATAGAGGTTAAACATCACAGCACTGGCTGGTGGAGGTGGATCTTAAAATTGATGTTCCAACATCTTTAGGAACCACAATAACTTCTGCCATTTTACCATTCTGCCCCTGTCCAAAAGCACCATCCTGACCAACTCTCATCCAAGCCACAGTCCTAATTAGGTATTGGATATACTAGCATTTACAAATGGAGCTTTTAGGGAAAGAACTGTCACTGAAATGTCTTTATCAGAATGAAGCACAACTTGAAAAATCTGGTTTATTACTAGTTATTTATGGTTTGGGCTTTTTGACATTGTACTTTGTATTTGACATTGTACAAACTGTATTTAGAACTGAGCAGCAACTGCCTCTTGGACTGCAACCCGTTAAATATTTCTACTGTCCTGGACATACACAATATATAGCCCTAATATATGCTTAATAATGAGAGGAGTAGCTAGATTTTTTAGCTTTTATTCTTGTTGTAAGAGTTAGACATGTCCGATGATTACTCTGAATTCACAGTACCTGGCTAGCTATTGTTTATTCATTACTTGGTCAGAACAGAAATTAATAGCTCTGCCATTTAGCATGTCAAGGTAGATCTCTCTGTTCTCATTTAAAGGACAGTTTTATTTAATCTTTTGAATTAGAATCCTAAGTCACATAACTGTAGGACTTTCTGTCTTTCAGTGCAGTTCATGCACAGACTGATTTGCAAAGAAAAGATTCTCAAATTGATCATCATATTGGGCATTATCAACTGATGTTCAAGCCAACAACTTTGAGGAAGTATCAACAGCCAAACCCTTAGTAGGTCCATTCACTGATGAGGTCTTCTATAAGCAGCCCTGCCTGGGGAGAAAATTTGTATTAATTCTTTCAATGAGGTGTTACAGAGTGTGGTAGCTGAGCCTCATGAATATATGACATTATGATCCAAAGAGATTTTGTATGGTTTTTTTACATTATTTCTAAAATGTTGACCAAATTCAAAACATTTCAATGAATTAACCTCACTTTTTTTTCTTTTACAGGGGAAGAAGAACCTCCTGTAATCACTGCTACAAAATTCTTAGTGCCTGGAATATGTAAAGCAGAACTTCATTGCCATATCCACACTGATGAACTGCAAGCAATTGCTCCTTTATAATACACTACAGCATTATTATGCATTGCCACTTTAGCAACAGCCTCTGTTTGTGCTTTAACTACCACACTGTCTCAGCACTAAATCTACTTGAAGGAACAAATACTCCCTGAAGAAGATCCTCTATTCCTGAAAGATCTTTTTATGGCCAGTAAACTTGAATCTGTCAGTCTTTATTTAAAAGTCTTTCATGATTTGAAAAATACACCATGGAAAAATAGATAAGAATACATTTAAAAATTATTCCTACTACTAATTTAGATGTCATGATACTACACTGTTTACAGGTGCCATATACAAAAATGACTTCTTTTTTGTTGCTAGAAATAATCTTGCAACTGGACATAAAATAGCTTGGAACATGAGTTGTAGTAAATTCTGTAGTCCAGCCTCTAGTTTTAAGTGCTGATATACTTGATGGCAGGAGTGTTGTAGTGAATGAGAGCAGAATCTTTTTCAGAAGGAAGATAAAATGCCAAAGGTGAGATCGAGAAATTCTCCACCAGAAGAAATAATTTTCCTTTAAAAATGTTTGAGCTTCTTTCCTTACAGTCTACTCTTTCTCAAATGTTAACATGTCTCAGTATTTAATTTCAGATAAGCGCATTTCCCTCTATGTATGATTCTTCTGTCTCTTCTCCACAATCTGGCTATGATGACTCACAAGCAGTACTGTACTGAGCCTGAAGTATCATTTTTATAATAGGCAAATATATAGATCTTGCATATGCTGGGTGATACCATGGAAACAAAGTTTCCTGTTTTCTTCGTGAAAGGGCTGATATAAAGAATATTTTAAAGAGATGGGGGAAAGAAGACCAAATTTTGTATTTAAAACATCATTCTGGATTTGTTTAGCTATGAGCTGAGTGTGCTTTATGGGAGATTTCAAATTATCCTTCAAGGACAAATCACCTGGGGTAAAACAAGTTAAGCAGTTAACAGGCATAAATGCTTTGCTTTGGTTTGAGCCAACCAGTAAACAAAAGCCAATGAGTTATTTTGCAGTTCACACTACTTATCATTACTCAGTGCTTAAGACAGTATATTACTAGTGTTATATTAAGAAAAAAAATGCTAAAACTGCACTGGACATGTTCATTTAAAGACACAAAGCATACGTGTCCTGTCTTCTGCAGTGATTGGGTCAGTACCCCATCGCCCAAAATATCCCCGCTCTTTCCAAAGAGCAGCTTCTCATAAGTGGAGCCCATCTATGTAACTACAAGTCTGGTCACTATTACAATAAGCATGATAATGGGAAATAGTAAAGAACACCGTATAAATGTGCCTTTGCTAATTGTGCTTGTTGGGATAGATTCTGTCTCGTTTAACCTGTCTTCACGTTCCACTAATAGGAGGTTACTTTAGGAATACATCAAGGGAGAACTCAAACACCACAAATATTCTCTCAATTTTGATAGATGAGAAGTGGACATTGATAACTTACACTGTATTATCCATTTTAATAGAATGAGGTAGAACTATTAAACCAGGGATGGTTTTGGCTGAGTAGCTGTAATGCTTCTGTTTTGTTTGGGTTTTTTTGTGCCAGTTTATATTTAATCATTTGAATTTCCAAACAAAAGACTCTTGAAATTGTCACAGATGGAATAAGAAAGTGCTGTAACAATTATTTGGCCATGGCCATTGATGGCAGAACTGTGGCATGCTTTGCAATTGTACTATGGAATTCTGTGGTCAGCTGGCTGTATGTGTCAGGTTTGAAGAGCCTTGTCCATGAATATGATGTTCCTTACTTTTCCTGTTTCCTGAATTTGAAAGAACACTAACTGGAAAAGATCTAAATCGCAATACCTGAGTAAATGATTCTCTACTAAATCCAGCTATGAAGGATGTTGATTCAGTGCATTTCTTGCTGATTTACTAGAGAAAGAGCTTGGAGTGGTGAGGCAGAGGCAGAAGTGTTACAAAATTGGTGTGCTGAAGAGCTGCTGCGCAGAGAAATGCAACCGAAGCTGCAAAACACTAGGAGGAGGCAATTGCTTAGCAGTTAGCAGGTGAAGGTGATGCTGTTCTCCTCTGTGGCAGGTCACACCTCGCATACTGTTACTTTATGCTAGACTAAAAAAAGATTGGGAAGATTTTCTGTTTCCATAAAATTCAGTGGCAGAACTGGTATTACTAGATGGAATTAAGTTTTCATTTTGAGCTGTAAGAAAGTTCAGTTTCAAAAGCAAAGGCAGTTGCACAAAGAATCACTTGTCATAATTTTTTTTTTATTTCTTCAAAATATGCCATACAATCCTGAAAATCTTATTTTTTTTTAATTATAAAAGGTCTATGCATTTGCCAGTAGAATCCATTGGGGGGAAAAGGGGAGAAGGAAGAAGAATTCCTTTATTCTTTCTTAGCATGAGGTGGAGGCAGCATATTATATGTTATCAGGAGAAAGACAATGTAATTAGTTGAACATTTAGGGTAGGACTGCCCACATAAAATAAAATTGAGAAAATAATTGGATTTAGTGTAGTTTTTTTGCAAAGCCACAATGCTTTAAAAAACTAGAAAAATACGGTGTATATTTTGGCACTGGAAGGATGTGGTACTGAATTTGTAAGAAAATAACAGCAAAAATCTATGTTAGAAATGAATTTTAAAGCAAATTGTTAACACACAAAGGGTAGCTTGCTACTATTGTCAAGCATTAGTAAACTCTAAAACATGTCAATTGTCAAAGGATCCCTTTATCTCTACTAGACTCCAGTGTGTGGACATTGTTTGGATGTTTTAAAAATGTATTTTCTGGGAGGATGGAAAAAACATGAGAAAGCTGAAGGTTCACGATATGGCAGTGTGTTCAGCATTTTGAATAAAAAATATGGTTGTTGCCATAATTTGTACCTCTACATGAACACATCAGCTGTTGAAAACAGAATGCAGTTGACATTTGCAGAAATAAATATTTTATATTACTGTAATTTAGAAGTTAAATATCAAAATAAAACATTTTTTCATTTCTCTCCCTGGGCTTTTCTTAGTGGTGTGAAAGGCTTGGCTGAAAGAGTGCAGTTGTTTTATTCAAAACACTTTAATGCAGTTACACACACCACACACATAACCACTGTTCTCTAACCGCCGTTCACGCTGTGCATCTGGAAGTGTAACAGGTATTTTGATGGGTGATTAATATAGTCAAGCAGCTGTAAGAAATGTCATTTTTCTAAAACTATGGTATTGAAAGACTGATTTTTTTTTTTTTTTTAGCATTTTATTTTATTAAAACTACATTGTTATGATTTTATGTAATTATTTTTCCTATATTTTCCTTGAATGTCTCCTAGCACTGCATGGTTCTGCAAGGCAAGTGAAACCTATCCACACCAACCACAAAATTACAGTAACCTGGCTTGGATTAATTTTGTCAAAGATGTGATAATTACCTAAGATTTTTATGATTTTTTGTTTTCATCCAAGCTGATTTCACTGTTCCAGTCAATGAACTCTGCAAACTGATTTCAGGAATAAGCCACTCATATTTCTAATGTTGGCCAGGTAAATGAATTTTTTTATAAAGGACTTTTGGTCTGACAAAATCAAACTTAAAATGCTATAGAAAGATCTGTAATGAGTCTGTAACGAGTCTGTAAAGTTCTTATTATTCAAGACTTGAATTGCTTACTTAATACCAGATAGTTCGCGCACACGTTAGCTATGTTGAATTTACAGGATGCTGTTTGTAATATTTATACCTGTTTTCTTTGGGCCTCTGTCCTACAATTCCTAATTCTGCTTCTGTCACCCGGTAAATCAGAGACATTGTAAAGGGTCATTAAGCACTGAATAGTTGCATTAGTAATTCAAAAGAGAACTTGATCAGTTACTTTGCTGTATCTGAACTGGACATCTTTGGGAAGTGTTATCCATATGTATATTCTACAGTCCTAACTTCTGTAGCCTCTGCCTTGGAGCCCTGTACATGAGGGACCTTTGTGACTGAAACAAAATGGAAAGAAGGAGTTGCTCTAGTTTTTATACCTTGCATTTAAAACATGAGAACCCTCAGGATTCTTTCCTCATGTTTGGGAACTCTTGATCAAAATTCTTATACTTTGATAATGTGGAAAGATATGCTTTGGTATGAGAATGGGCATATGGATAATACACCTCAAAAAACTTAAGGAAGAAAGCTCTCATTTTCTTTAACCTTATCCTGTGTTTAAGTACTGGGGGGACTTGATTCTGAAAACCTCCCCTCAAAAAACAACCCAACCAAACCACCAAAAACATAACAAAACCAACCCCCTCCCCCCTTCTTCAGTTACAATGAAAAACATGCACTGCACACAGTATGTGCATTCAAACTGCAGCTGGTCAGACCCAATTATTTATAAAAGGTCAGAAGTTAAAGGCTGTGCTAGAGATCAGCTGAAGGAATTTTTCTCTGATATAGATTATTTAATTTTACTTGCTATCATATCTTGCTGTTTCTCAGACTCCCACAAATGATAACAATGGCCAATTTATATATTTTGTGATGGGATAAAAATTAATTCTTTATTCTCTTAGGACTGATTTAATAAAGCACAGTTTATTCGTTATGTTCATTTTTATGGGCAGCTGCATTATTGACAATGATTTCATATTTTTAGCAGTCCATGGAAAAAGTAGAGATTGGTCATCTTGTCCTGTTCACAAAAGGAAAGGAAAAGGAAATGTTCTTTCTTTAGTGTTGGATGTCACCTAAATGACCAGTAATTGAAGTGCTTGCCAATGTTTACCTCAGTGCTGAAAGCTCAGTTCTTACTAATTTTGGTATTTTGCTCTGATGCAGATACTTTGGGAAGGCTGGAGGTTTGAAAACATTGATACGAGAATATGAGAGATGCTGGGGAGGGGGGGGAATTGTTTAATCATTAATAGACATAATAGAATCATAGAATCACAGAATAGTTCGTGTTGGAAAGGACCTTAAGATCATCTAGTTCCAACCCCCCTGCCATGCGTAGGGACACCTCCCACTAAACCATGTCATCCAAGGCTCTGTCCAGCCTGGCCTTGAACACTGCCAGCAATGGAGCATTCACAACTTCCCTGGGTAACCCATTCCAGTGCCTCACCACCCTTACAGTAAAGAACTTCCTCCTTATATCCAATCTAAACTTCCCCTGTTTA